>RPOG01001300.1:117441-139768 GCA_008086565.1 Thalassoma bifasciatum
TGTGAAGGGAGGTTATCACGGGCCTGCCGCCCTGTCTGTGTAACTCACCCACACACGTACACATGGACTAACTCACACACACACATGCACACACTTTATATCATGTTGTTAAATGCAGAATTTGTATGGTTTGGGTATTTTTGTGTTAGGTAGATTAATAAGTTGGGGAATTAGTTTTGAGTATTTAAATGATTACTGTAGCTTATTTTGACTTTCGATTGGCCAATCAATTTATACATAATTTTCACTCTTATTCTGTTGATAACGTTTTTCTATCATTTCATCCATTGCAATAGAGTTTAAGCTATAGTTTATTAAAATGGGAGCTGGTTTACTAGAGTTTTCTGTCTGTGAGTGTGGGGAGATAATTAGAGCACCTGTGGGGAAATTATAAGGAGGCTGGTGTGGCTCAGGTGTGGGAGACCTCTCCAGAGCTGAGAGCCGGAGAGGCGAGTCAGGAAGATGTCTCCGCGAGGAGCTCTTCGTGTAGAGTGTTTTTTGCCTGCTGTAACTGCCAGAAGAATAAATAAAGAAATAATAGTTTGCTAAACCGGGGTCCGGAGTTTCCATCCTACTGAGCGAACTTTGACAAGAGTAATTCATCTACTATGGCATCCACACTCAAAATACAAGTGTTAGTAAGACTAGCAGTCAACAGGAACATACCCTGCATTTAGAAAATATTCACAGTGCTTCAATTTTTCCACATTTTATGCTACAGTCTCATTCCAAAGTGAAATAAATCCCTAAAAATTCTGCACACAACACCCTAAAATGACAAAACTTTTATTGGCAAATTGATTAAAACTACAAAACCAGGACATCACATCTACATAAGTACACTTTATTAATGCACCTTTGGCATCAATCACAGCCTTAGGTCTTTGTGAATATGATGCCATGAGCTTGTCACACCTGTCTCTAGGCAGTTTAGTCCACAGGCATATTTAGATCTCTCCAGAGAAGGCATGAGTACATAATTCTGTACTTTTATTGGTATCGCCTGGATTTTGTCAGGAGTACCAATCGGATACCAGTGTATTATAAAAAGATATCATACTGTGCCTGCATGGCTGTGATGTAATTATCATTGTTGTAAGGCTAAACCCTTTGCAAAACATGAATAAATACAGGAAAATAAAGCCATCCATTACTGAATATAACAGTATAGCGGTATCCAGTGTGAAATATTGCCACACATGATTGTGCTAGTAAGGGCTTAGCTCTAAGTTTCACGTCAACCAGTTTTTCTGTTGAGTCTGTGTCACGTGATCAGGCAGGCTGCAGGTTTCAGCACAGAGCTACTGTTTTAAGAGCAGCAAAGAAGACTGTTTAACAGAGTTTATCAAAGCTAAACATTAGTTTTCCAATTTGATAAATTCTGTGGTATTGGATCAGTTCGTGGACTCCGGAAGTTGCCGATACCAGCATTTTCGGCAATTACAGATACCGGTATCGGTATCAGAACAACCCTAATTCTTTTGTTAAACAAATTAACATTTACTACCACGTGAACACACAAAAATACCAAAAATTTGAACTGTTGAGTACAGGTACTGATTTCCAGGTACCAGGCATCTGTATCATATCAGTTCAAATGTAAAAGGTACCTATCCCTATTCTAGAGATGTTCGATCAGATTCGGACTCTGACTGGGCCCCTCAAGAACATTCACTGAGTCGTCCTCAAGTCACTTATTTGTTATCTTTGGGTCGTGGTGGACGCCACCATGCTTCGCTGTAGGGATGGGATTGTCCAGGTGATGAGCAGTGCCATGTTTCCTCTAAAAAGGACCAGTGGCATTCACACCAAAGAGTTCAATCTTTGTCTCATCAGAGCACAGAGTTTTCTTTCTCATGGTTTGAGAGTCCTTCAGGAGCCTTTTGTCAAACACAAGGCAGGCTGCCATCTGGTTTTTACTAAGGAATGGCTTCAGTCTGGACATTCAACCATACAGGCCTCAATGGTAGATTGCTACAGAGGTGGTTGTCCCTCTGGAAGCTTCTCCTCTCTCCACAGAGGACAACTGGGGCTCCAACAGAGTGAACATCAGGTTCTTGGTTTCCTCCCTGAATGAGTCCCCTCTCCCAATAGCTCAGTTAAGATGGGCGACAGGCTCTGAGAAGAGTCCTGGTGGTTCTGAACTTCTTCCACGTACAGATGACGGAGACCACTGAGCTCATTGGGACTTTCAAAGCAGCAGAAATTTTTTCTAGACCCTTGCCCAGATTTGTGCCTGGAGATAGTCCTGTCTCAGAGGTCTTCAGACATTTCCTTTGACTTCATGCTTGGTCTGTGCTCTGACACACACTGGGACCTGGACAGGTGTGTGCCTTCCCATTTTAGGTCCAATCAACTAAATTTACCACAAGGGGACTTGCAAAAAGTTCAAAAAGCTTTCTTCATGTTGTCATTTTGGGGTGTTGTGTACAGAATTTTGAAGAAATCCATGAATTTATTCCATTTTGTAACGAGGTTGTGACATAAGATATGGGAAAAGTGAAGGGCTGTGAACACTTTCCAGATGTATGGCAGATGATTTAAATGTGAAGTTCAGGTTTCACATAAAATTGGATCTAATAAATGCAAACAGTTATCTAACAGCCAATGAATAAGAGGCTGTTTTACAGATTCAGGTGCACTGTTTGGGGATAATCATCATATGGTTCCTATATTCTAGGTTCCCATATGGTTTCCACATTCCAGTGCAATAAAACCAGCATACGTCCAGCAGAGCCTTTTTCCAGAGTTGTTACATTAACGCATGGATTAAGTCAGACACTTTCTATGACACGCCATTTTCAAAAAGTGAAGGAGTCAGAGGCTTCAGATAGACCTTCACCTTCTTAGTCTCTTGGTACGTTAGAGGGAGGTTTAAAGGCTCTCAAGATGACTGGGAGACAAATAACTGTTCGAAGGTCAATGTCAGATCTATATCGAGACCCAGAGGCCACTTTTTAAAATAATGAAATAACACCTCATTAAAAATTCATATGACTTCTTTCAAGGAAACATATAAACTGTAGCACGGTGAGCTGGATTTTTATTAGTCCCCATCAAGGCCAAACATCTTGCTCACATCTGGCTTTCAAAGAGTGTTGAAACAACATATGGAATGGAAAATGAACCGACCCCTCGCAGAGATGAGTGATGAATGATCACGAAAGTGGTGGAGAAGAGAAACTGAGAAAGCAGCTTTTTAGGAGAAGTGTGTTGGATTGAAGACCATGTGCATGCTAAAAATAATATATATAAGTTTCAATTTCATAACCATGACTTGTTTTTCTGTGTGTCATGCTTGTGTTAGTGTGGGGACATGTTCTGAATCAGAGGTTTATCTCAGGAAGGGAATATGTCACAGACTGCATGCATGGTCAGTGCGCGCACACTTTGAATAATGATTCATGTATACATGTGCAGTGTAAATTGGTTTATGTAGGTCACCAGATGTCTGGTCTTTGCAAATATATTTTTTTCTTTCTTGCATTTAACGTGCTTAATGAATGTGTCCTACAAATTATATCAACACTACTATTGTTTTTTTATTTTTTTATATTTCCTTGTATTGACCACAGTGACTTGTTGCCAAATCTATTAATAGCTGGCAAGCATAGTGTTGTAAAAAAGCCATGCTACAGGAAAAAATTCAGATTTGAGAATAAAGTCACAAGTCTAAAGTTTGCGCAAAACAGGAGAGATTGTAGCATCTGCCAAAACAGCCTTTAACATAAAGATAATGAAAACAGAGCATGTTGTGACCCTATGCTTTATCCCAAGTTTCAGATTCAGAAGTAACCAACTATAGCCTTGTTTCCACCAAGCGGATCGGTTCGGTTCGTCTCGGTACAGCACGCATTTTGTGGCGTTTCCATAGACTAAAACTGGAACGGGTCCCCTAATAAGTGACCCGTACCGCTCCATTTTTCAGTACCCTTCCGTTGGAGTGCCAAGCCGCACCAAACCTGCCCCAGGGGTGGGGCTATAATCACTACAGTACGTTGATTGGTCAAAAGATCGGTAATTTCCCGTGCAAAAGGGGTAATAAAAAACGACACACAACCCCGCACACAGCCTTTCCTGAAACAATGCTTCATTTCTTTATGGAATAAAGAGCCACATGCTGATGGTAAAGTAGAAGAGTTGCTGGATGTCCTCCATCTTTCTCTTTGTTTACAATGCCGCTAATTTCTTTTTCGTTGCATTTATTCGCGGGGTACACTGTAGTGACGTCACACATTATGAAGCTGACGCGGCTCTCAACATCCGGCCCCATCAAGCAGGGTACGGTTGGCTGTGGAAACGCTCACAGGATCAGGCTTTACCGATCTGACCCGTACCAAACTGTACTGATCCGTACCAGACTGCCTGGTGGAAACGAGGCTTATTTCACATATTATTATCATGACCAGGATTTACAATTTGTAAAATGACATTAATTTCTTTTATTTTATCATACATTCTCAAAATGTGAAGAATTCCCCTCCTTTTCTGACTCCCCCTCGCCTGTTTCACTACCTACTTTCTTTTTTGCTTTGATTAACTGAAACCTGCTATTTATAAACCTATTTTTATATCAACATTTTTTTCTAGTTTACCTTTGTTATATTTTGATGACTACAAAATAGGGCTGGGCAATTTAACAATCAAGGCGGGGAAAAGTGGAAAAAATGACGAGAAGTAGTATGAAATTGAGAGGAAATTTGGAAAATAGCCAGAAAATATAAATTCTGACTAAAAGTGGCAAAATGAAACAGTAAGAAGTGATTATGGGCAAAAGCAGTCACAAGTAGCAAAAACGGCATCGACTGCATGAACACACTTTTCAGGTGCCTCACATTTCTTTTTAAAATCAAATTTACATTTTTAAATCTAAATAGCTCTTCTTTTTTCAAAGTTAGTTAGTTGTATTTATCGAAGATGGTGCTTTTTTAATAGAGAGTGAATTATTTATTGTGTTTTTTTAGCAACGCATAAGACCAAGAACCTGAAAAAATTCACAACATAAACTGCAATTGCAATATAGGGAAAAAATAATTATTATTTCAAATTGTTCAGCTCTACTATAAAATACTTCTTTGTTCCCCTTTTTCATTTAACAGAAAGCCAGCTGACATTTTAAAATAAAACTTTGGACCGGGACTCTTTCTTCATGCTCATCTGCTTTTAAAAACAGCCTGTTAAGTCGGTTGAGACCCTTGAACCAGAAAACTTTAAGGAAGCAGCTCTGCTCTTTTTCACCTTGCTGTGCCTGCTTTCTTTCATCATACCAAAAAAAAAGTTGAATGCACAGGTCTGGAGTTTTCACTTTGGCTGATGGACCTTCAGTCAGGACTGTGTGGGTGTCTGCTGAAATACATCCTGCAGTAAGAAAGAGTGGAAGACAGAAAGAGAACTTTTTTTTCTTAAGTTTATGTTGTAGAAGTAGTTGAACAACTTCTCTGCAAGGTTAAGAGACACCTTTGACTAAAGTGGTTAAGAAAGAGGATTTGAATTCAAGAATTATGATTTTTTCTTTCTGAGATCTCAGGTAAGTGCTTCTTCAAAAAGGTCACATCTGGTCTGTTTTCTTTGTCATGTTTGTCATCATCCTCCTCTCCTTCATTCATCACCCTGCCTGTGATGATGGATGAGTCAAGTGTTTTGAGTATTCAAATTAAAAAATTGAAAATTAATGAGTTCATTGACTATTATCTCATCTTAAAAATGTATGTTTTGAGTTGTTTTCAGCAGACCCTTATGGTAATGTGACAAAACCATCTGGGAGTTGCTCATTTTTTGACATAAATCAAGAAAAAAACATCAATAAAAACATGTAAAAAGCATAATCCCCAGTTGTCAGAAAAAGTGTGGCACAGTGAGATTCAGAACAGGAGAAAAATGAACTACTGAGAGGAACGTTGACAAAGAAATTGGAGTAGTGAAACTTTGCTTGATAAAACTAGAATACGTTGATCCTACCCATCTACATCCATCTATCTCAGACTATTTGAATTATTCATCAATTTTTGCTTGAAATGCCCATCCCTACCTGTGACTCATAAATAAATCAATGTGCGCTGCCTTGGAGGGTGTCTTGATTATTAAAACGCATTTCAAAGAGGAGATAAGTGAGGATGGAGGGAGCTTAGTGGAACATCAACAAGCCAGTTCACTGCCTGGCGATTGTTGGACGTCCATTTTGGCACCTGAGATGGTCTAAGATGGCAGGACAAATAGTTGGGAAGATATGCCAAAATCACAAGGAAGACTATTCTTTTTTCTGTTTTTCTATCTACGTCTATATGGCTCCTCGGATCTGGGTGATCAGCTACGTCTTAAGTAAAGGTTCAACCACACATCCAAACATGCTGGGATCTGTTAACTCTATGTGTGTATGGAGTTGATCTAAGAGCCATTTGTCTACATTGGTCTAGTTTTGGCATACCGACTTGGGCAGGTAATTAATTGCAAATTGGCTAAAATCGCCTGCTGAAATATTCCAATCGCAGACACAATATTTAATTTACCTCAAATGTGTTAGAATACCAGATACACGTTTTAGCAGCAGATGTTTTATGCTCCACCACAGTGTTCCTCAACCAAAGAGTCAAACTGTTGAAATTAATCTTTGCTTGTAAAAATAAATAATAAATAAAAAATAAATTACAAAACACTAATAAAAATATCATTTAAATCTCAAGGGGAGTGTTCTACACAAACGCCTCCTCTTGGCAAAGTAAAATGTGTTCTGCAAAATACGGCAGCCGGACCACAATTCTGTTGTCGTGATGCTAAACAGGACAAGGTAAAAAAGAAAAAAAAAAAAAAAAGAAAATAATCTTTGCAAGAGAAACAATCTGTGTGGTAAAATGTGGCAATAAAAAGATAAAAATGGTCCAAAAGTAGCAAAAATGGGTGAAAGGGGGAATAAATGGGAGAAAACTTAGAAAATGGTCAGAAAGTGGCATAAAAAGAGATTTGTTTTTATTGATGTTGTATGATATTCTGATTTTCTAAGACACTGAATTCTGTATTTTTCATCATCTTTTAGCTCTAAAGATCAACATTTAAAGGAAAAGTGCTTAAAATATTTCCTTCCATGCATTATATCTGTACATTATGTGGGTTACACTTTCTGCAATGAGTGAAAATATTGAACCTTCTCATAATATTGTAGTTTTTTTTAGATGTACCTATATATGCAAACAGTTCCTTTTGTGGATTATCTTCAGTCGAAAATCTGCCTTTAATGTTTATTCTTATCCAAAATGTGAATGAACATAATGATAATCTCCTACATATATAAAGCAATTGATGTCAAATCTGTTATGTGAATATAAGTAGCTC
Organism: Thalassoma bifasciatum; assembly: GCA_008086565.1. NCBI lineage: Eukaryota > Metazoa > Chordata > Actinopteri > Labriformes > Labridae > Thalassoma > Thalassoma bifasciatum. The sequence continues at coordinate 124,768 of RPOG01001300.1, forward strand.
TTCATTTTCAAGTTACTCATTTATAGTTTTATTATTGAATATGGTGCTTTTCAATGAAAAGTGCTTTAATACTTGAATTTCTTCAACAACACTTAAAATGGGGAACCTAAAAGAAAAATCCACACTATATCGCAACAGCAATATAGGGAACAATTATAGCAAATAGATTGTTTTGTGCATATCACTCAGCCTTGATATCGATAGGTCAGCTCTTGTCTAGAAAAAGGCGCTACCTAAAGATAAATACACACTATGGTTGGATAGGAGGGTTCATGCTGTGAGGAACAATGTCTTGTTGAAAAGGGAGGCCTTGCTTTTGAAATCGTTTCAGTGCTTCTTCTCCTGCTGTCTCTCTGCATCCTGACAGCCTGCAATTGTCTGAGAGATGAAAACGGAGGAAACATACTCCCCATAAAAATCTGCGAACAAAGACTCATAATGAAACTCACTTTCCTCAGAGCTGTTTTATTTCTGAAGGGCTGAGAAAAAAAGACATTTTCAAATTAATTTCTCGAAAACTTTACTCAGTTTTCCAAAATCAGCCGGTTGATTAATGTGGGAAAGTGAGTCAGCATCCTTCAACCTGTTGAATGAGGCCTCTTACACACCAAGTCCTGCCATCATTATCATTATCTCCTTTGTTACCTTTTCACTAAATTGGCATAAAATTGGAGTGTGATGATTACAGCCACTCATCACAGAAGTGTGTCACACACACACACACACAGATATCACTGATCTGCTCTGCCAGTGCTGATCTAACACATTACCACCTCTTTTTTTTTCTTGCACCTCTGTTAGTCTTGATGAGGGAGGGTCAGAGGAGAGTGATTTCACACACCACTCCACCAGCAATATTCACAGGGATGTACGTATTCTGCCTTGAGATGGTGGTGTTTTCGCCCCTTAGGACTAGAGCCCGACCAATTAATCAGCTACCAACCAGTTATAGCATGACACCGATTAATTGACATCAGCCATTATGTAGCTGGTTCTGTTCCTGCTCCTGTGTGTCTTTGTCAGGCTGCATGCTGCACTCCGCCAATGATAAATGCTGCTGTTTATTCACACGTACTATGATATGGTGTTCCAATGTTGTGTAAGATGCTTTTTTAAGAAATAAACAGAGATAAATGCTCCTGTCAATACACACGTCTACCCTTTTCTAATAAAAGACTATATAACGTCACTGTGTCGTGCCCCAATTCATATTTTGGGTATTATAACAATTGGTGTTCTTGTACAGTAAACATCATGTGTATATCAATCTTCTTATTTTATGTATATTGGCTTCTTTTGCCCCAAAAATCCCATACAGTTGTGCCCAAAAGTTTACACCCCCTGGCAGAATTTCTGATTTTTTGGCCTTTTCTCAGAAAATATGATAATAACACAAAATCCTTTCAATCGCTCATGGTTAGAGGTTGGGTGAAGACATTTATTGGAAAAAATTACTCTTTTTAAATCATAATGACAACAGAAACTTCAAAAAAGACCCTGTTAAGAAGTTTACACAACTCTGGTGGTTTTGTCCTGATAAATGCACAAAAGTGAACACAAATGTGTTTGAATGTCTACTAAAGGTAACCATCCTCACCTGTGATCTATTTGCTTATAATCAGTGTGTGTATAAAAATAATGAACAGGGTCATTTTTGAAGTTTCTGTTGTCATTATGATTTAAAAAGAGTAAACACAGTTGTTTGTTAATAAATGTCTTCACCAACCTCTAACCATGAGTGACAGAAAGGATTTTGTGCTTTTCTGAGGAAACGGTAAAAAAATCAGAAGATTCTGCTGGAGGAGGTGTAAACTTTTAGGCACGACTGTATCTATCGGGCTCTACTTACGACAGCCTACTGCTCTCCTCTCCCTCAGTGTGAACAAGCCGGAGCTGTCAAATGATTAACATCGATCGATATGACGTGGGCTCACATCAGCAGGAGTCTGATAACTTGTGTTGTCTTTCTCAGCGTGCCAACAACCATCTGGGGAACAAATGTTTCAGCTTCTTACCTTTATTACCTCTCTGCATACTTGTTTGTGTGTGTGTGTGTGTGTGTGTGTGTGTGTGTGTGTGTGTGTGTGTGTGTGTGTGTGTGTCTGCTAATACAGCCAACTTGGCACAGCGGGTAAAAGAGATAATACTGGATTTACAGGACAGAAACTCCTCTTTACCACTTGTTGTTTGGTAAGTAATCAGACTGTGAATGAAGTTTTTTTTTTTTTATGTGTCTGTTTGCTGACGCTGGTTTTTGGCTTGTGACTGAGTCTGTCAACAAACAAAAACCAACATATAAAAGTGACTGTTTTGGGAAGGTTGTGAAAAAGCCAGTTTTATGGCTTGTGCCTTTCCTAGAAGTCCAGTGCATGACATTTTTCAATCCCTAACTATTGTCTTTTTTTCCCCTTTCTAAATGTTGACACTATTTTCTCAAATAAAACAACAGTTTATTAAATCTAAAAGAGTATATGGATATTGTTGTTTGATTTAAATTCTGTTATGACTTAAAGGGTAATGAAGATTTCACCTCTGACAGGTAAAAGTCCTGTTCTGAAATCTGTAGCATGGGAGTGCCCAAACTTTTTCCAAAGAGGGACACATTTTATTTTATGACAATCACCAAGGACCAAAGCTCTTCCTGACAAATATACTGACAGTGAAAGTGAAATATGAATGCTCTATGTGACTTCAGTTAAACATCAGTGACTAAGTGTGCTCAAAAATCCTGGTGTCATCATTACAGACTGATGAAATCAATGCTCGCCTGTCCCTCAGGTGTGTCTTGATGATAATTGGTCAGTTTTCTACAGTGTTACTTGCTGCGTTAACATCAGCAAACTCTGCTACTGACCAAGGAAAATGTCCTCCATTAAGGAGTGATTTAGGCAAAATATGTCAGGATGCTTTTAATGGCAGGATCTGGATTTCATCAGGACTGTTTTGATAATGTTTTTAATATCAACTTGACCTGCAAACAACATTCTTGACATTAAATATTTCTCATCCTGTATTCTAGACTATTTTCTACTCCAGTTTTTTTGCCTTTTCTGCACCAATTCATCACATTTTCCCATCTTGATAAAAACACTCATTTACAGACATCAGCTGTTAGACTTATTGAGTTTCTGCAGAAGGTACAGAGCTTTAGCTTCATACAAGTAGCCTATGAACAGCTCAGTGTAGTTTTGTGGGATGTTACTAGATACCACAGATTGACAGATATGGATTTTTTTTTTCTAGGCCGATGACACAATGATAACACACGTTATTCTAAATTAAGGAGCATTTATCGATCTATATTTAACAATAAAGCAAGATGGAAAAGAGAGGTAGAATATGCTATAATCAGTAAAACAACTTTATCTTTGTTCAACTTTTTCAAAAATACTTTGGTATAGTTCTGAAGTTGCTTCATTCTGCAGTCTGCAAGCAGGGGAGGAGTAAAGTATAGTCTGCACATGGGCTGTAGTGTCTCCTAGCAACACAGTGGTCAGTGGATGCCTGTCTTTAAAATATGCCTCGGAAAAATGTATCGGCAAACACACCCACGTATTGGCTGATGCCGATACAAGTGAAAAACATGGAAATCAGCCTAATATATGGCAGCCAATATATTAGTCCATTCTGAAAAAGTACACATAATGTAGAACATGATACATTGCAATGCCACAATCATTGCATCGTAAGATGAAAACTGGGGGCTTTAGTACTCAGGCATAACTTTAGACAGCCTACTACAGTGCAACCCAGTGTATTCTTCTATTCGGTAACCCGTTCATTGAAAACAAATTATTCATTTCTTTATTTACCTATTTAGTGAATTAAATGTTGAACTCCCTTACCCTAATGTTGTCTTAGTTGGTATTCCTTCGAAACGGGAACAACAAAAAAACAACAATAACTATGTGATAATGGCATAATACATCAGTCATTTGACCATTAACTGCTTAGCTTTCTAATCACTGGTCCTTGAAATTCCCATATCTATCAAGATCGGGTTCCTAAAATGGATTATCTTTGCCAATAGAGTGACAGATTATACATTTATTTTCTACACACAAAGTATTTTTATGGATTTTTCCCTTGCATTGATCAAATGATCATAATCAGACTTAATGCCACTGGCAACCTCAAAATAATACAATGATGTATGATACACTGTTAAGTTTAAGGATGCACCAATACCACTTTTTTTCAAAGTAAGTACAAGTACAAGTGCTTACATTTGAGCACTAACTGATACCAAGTCCCAATCTTAATACACAATAACATCACTGCAGTTCTAACGTGACTCTGAAAATACCTTTCTTTATCTCACTCCCGTTTTAACTAATGAAATAAAGACCATGATGCACCTGCAGTGTTGCAAACATTTTAACAGTCAACAGTCCTCCGCCTGGACACCAATGACAAGCCAACTTGCATACCATGTTGTAGTATTCTACGTACTTTTATGAGTTTGAGTGCAAGTACTTGCATGGTATTGGTATCAGTGCATCGTAAACATATGAGTGTATGCCAAACAAAAATAACTGTTCACAGAAAGCAACCAAAATGAATGACTATCTCTCTTCAGCTCTTTTCAGCAACTACATTCCTACACCAATACCTTGAAGAAAAGCTGTTCATATGTAAAGCTACAGACTTAAGTGTGGACATGTTGCACACACACACAAAATATCAAGCACAACCAGACCCTGGTCAGACAAGTGAGATATCATAGAATAAATTGCTGTCACCATTACTGTTGTGTGAACAGAGATCAGTCTGTATCACTGCTCTCCACGTCTGTTTCTGTCTGTTTCTGTGAGAATGTTCTTTGTGTAAGCTCCTTATAGATAGGAGTCAATCTGACCAGATTCATCCAGACCTGCTGGAATGAAGACACACCCCCCTCAAACACACACACACACACACACACACACACACACACACACACAATCTGCCCCAAACTGTCATTATTAAAGCGGGTAAAAATAGGACAGCATCAGAACTGCTGCCAGAGAAAAAGATAACAGATGAAGGTTATGTAACATGCTACATTAACACAGAGCGTTATCTACGGACAGCACTGATATATACACTGATATAACTATGGTCAGGAGAAACCAGCAGTGTAGCATTGGGGTTTGAGATGTGCTCTGACTGGAGAGACTGGTTTCCACTGTCACAGAGCCAGGCACCCACACAGCAGAGCAAAATAAAAGACCACTTGTTGATGATCAACCTTAGTTTCGATACCTTTCGACCCACACAACCAGCTATACCTCAACAGTTTAAAGTCCCACTGTCAGTCAGAGGAGCTACACCTCTTAAATGTGTATCTGAAAACACCCCGGAGAGTGTCATACATGTTTTTATTTACGGTTGTTTGCTAACTGAAGCATAGCTGAGAGGCTAGCTCCGTTAGCATGTCTGCTAACATTACCTCGCTCGTAGAGCCCGCTGAATTTCCGAGTCCTCGCGCCGCGTCGAAATGATCCCAAAACATCATTGGAAAGCTTTCTATTCAGCCATGGTTCAGAAAACAAGTTTCATGATGAGTGTCGGGAGGATACCAGGACATTAAATACATTAAACTCTCTTTAGATCTCACAGGCGATGTTTCCTTACGAGAGGAAAAATGGTGCGTTTACTGTACCTCGGCCAATTCACAATCAAGAACTCAGAGCGGGAGGTGCTTCGATCCTGAAACAGCAACAAACAGCAAATTTGATGTGTAAAGCGCACTCTTTTTTATCTAGAAAACATGCAATATTTAAAAATATAACGATGTACGGTTATATATAAATATTCTTGAAATTTGTAATCGTCATTACTTTTGTTACACAACAAAAACAGTGTCAGTCATGACAATAGAGAAATAACACTGTGTTTTTTTTCACAGCAATATAGTTTATGCTATATTTTGCGGTAATATGATGCTTTCTCAAACAAAATCTTCATATCAGCGCTTTCTGTTAGATCTACTACACACCTGTTTGCTTTTTTGTGTATAACGCTTGAGGTTCCGTAGTTTCCGAAAGTCCCTACACGTCTCATTTAGGTCATGCTGAGATCACTTCCTCTCTTGTCCCTGGCTGTGCGTTCAAAATGCATTTATTACTTCACTTCTCATTTAAAAATCCCCTCAAATCAAAATGCAAATTGGTACAATGACATTAACTTGGAAGATTAGTGATTATTTTCTACATCTGACCATATGTTGGCAATGTGAAGCCTGCTTTGTTGACTCATTAAGAGGAGAATTTATGTTAACCATTTTGCACCACTTTCTTTTCAGAAAAATAAACCTTCACACTTTAAGGGAAATTTGTTAAATAAAGATGTTTTCTCAAGAAGGGGAATAGAGTTGTGCTAATCTGCAGCTCGGAAATTGGTTCCTTTCCGATAAAAAGGGAGTGCATCACAATAGTGTAGCACCTTGAACTCAGGCATTGTGTGGTAATCTTGTAGGCACCTGTGAATAATTAGCCACAGTTATGACAGGAATGAAATCAAAAGGAGTGTGTGGTAATACCAGAATGCCTGAGCAGTGTGTCACCACAATGTATTTCTTTTCTCTGCATCGTGATTTCTCGTCATCTCATTATGCAAGACAACCACACACATACCTGCAGTCCCCCTTCAAATTATTTGGTGGGAAATTGCATTGTACCTCAGTAACTCATAAACTCATGTATAACTTAGCAGGCTGCAGAATTCTCACTTGGCCGCCAACTTTATCCTCTGGCTTCTTTCTTTGTTTGTGATACCTGCAGCGAATGTTTGCTGCAACTGAGTAAACAAGAGTTGCTGACTTCCACACAGAGACAGTGAGTCTCATTCGTCATCAGTGTTGCATCACAAAGATTATTCAAGGAGACAGATAATTAAATAAGACTTCTGTGGGTTTCCCCTTGCTGAATTACCCAGCCACTACATAAGAAACCAGGGCATTAAATAGAGGTCCAGCTTCTTCTTTTTTCTAACATAGAAGCAGTCAGAGCACAACTACCTACTCATTTGAACTTTATTATAATGAATCAATTTCTGCTTCAAAACAAATACAAAATGCTTATTTTGTTTCCAAGCAAATGTGTCTTGAATGCCTTGCAACTTTCTGCTTTCTGTTTAGAGAACTGCTCTGCTTGAATAGAGTTAAGTTAATCAAACAAGACACTACACCAGTTTCTTTTTGATTGAACAGTCAAGTATAAATAGCACATCAAAAGTACAAACAGATTTTATGATCGTGCATCATTATATACTCCCTTGTGATGTTTTATGATGTAGAAAATAATAATTTACTTATAGAACTGTTAACATATCACAGTGATTGATGTTTTATTTCCCTGCTGACACCCAAAGTATGGTGTATGTAACTCTCGTAGCTGTAAGTCTGTAATCAAATATACCACCAAGTGGCAGCAAACAATAGCTGTGTTGCACCATGTACCAACACTCAGCAATTTAAAGTGCAATATAAAGAACATGTTCAGTTGTTACTTGATGAGAACACACTAGAAATGAAAGAAAATGACACTTTTGATGAAAATTTCTCTGGTAACACTTCAAATCATAAACTATTTCAAGACATGAAATGAATGCTAAAGTGTTTAGAAATATATATATTTAATGACTGACTTGCTATAAAAGACAGACATGCGTAAATACAAGCACACAAAAATAAAACATTCAGCAGATGTCTCTGGCTCAGATGAGATTAGAGGACTTTAAAATGGATTTGGATTCTGCGACTGTCCGTAAAACTGCCCACCATGCCAAAATAGCGATGAAGGATCAGTTTAACAAAAGATGACATCACCACAAGCATACAAAGATTATAAAGAAAAAAAAAACAGTTTATGGGTACATGATTCTGGCATTCAACTAAAAATACACACTAGGAATAACAAGTGATAAATAGATGATTATTCATAGAGTTGTGCTTAAGGTTTCACTTGTTGTCTGACTCATCACAATAGCAGGAAGAGGTACCTCTCTTATTTTAATTCATGAGTTTATATAAATATAAATATATAGATATTCACATCTTGCTTCCTTTAAAGTGAGATATCACTCACGGTGAGTATCAGAAGTGGAAAACTCTCTCATCTCTGACACAACCTCCTGGTAGTGGTTACATATAGTCAAACTTATTGCAAATGATGTTTTGCTTGTATGAGTCACGAATATGAGTCAGTTTGTCTGATAAACTCACCACAGGAGCTTTTATTTAGCTTCCCCTCATTAACAAATTATACGCATTTGTTGGAAGTCAGTCTGCAGAGACCGCGATGATTGCACCAGGAATAGAAATATCAATAAAACAATAAAGTTATTTTTCTGAACATAATTTGATAAATCTTTCATTCTTGTTTAGATCACAGCCTGATTAGACTAGAGAAACAGGACAAACACATTGAAACTATTGATTTCAGACAACTTTAGGGCCCTCTGAAGGCATCTTATCTCTTAGCCTATTTTGACCTTTATGTGTGCAGGAGGCAGTATTCTTTTAACCTCATCCTGCTGTTTTTTGCCAATCAAGTACATTATTTATAGGGAATATTTATTGATAATAAAATGAGTCTCTTGTGTGTCTCGTCATCAGACGCCTGCCCTGCTGCAGTGGTTACAAGAATACGGACTAGAATGAATCAGTCTTGTGACTGATGGCCTTGATTTCTGAGAGTCAATAGCTTGTGTGATCGGCGCTCATGGGACAACAGCTTCACAGCTTTAAAGAGGTGGTAGAGTCACAGTCTCAGTTTGACTTACTGTGAAGAGAAGACTTTGAGATGCAGCTTTGACTGCAGAAAGAAAGACATCTATCACTAAGACAGAGTCAGAAGAAGAAAAGGAGGCTTGACTGGAACATCAGACACCACCAATAAACTCCTGGAGACGCTGCTGTGGACTAATGCAGTGATTTTCAACCTTTTAGTCGGGATCTTATGTCTAGTCACCTGAAATGTCTAGTAATTTATCAAAAAAAAAATGACTGAAACAAGTTTATTCTTTGTAAAATTAAGACACCACACAATCTTTGAGAACTGTATTCTATACTTTCACTTTTTGATGCATAACGCTGGTTCAAATAAAATGCAGCACATAAAACAACCTGAGCTGGTGCATCTTGATTAACAGCCACAATCACATGACTGCACAGCTACTACTACTTGAGTTCCCTTGCTTCAACCTGTTGAAACACAAACTTGCACTCAGTTGGGAAAAACAGAAAACATATGGGAAGATTCCTTCACCCGCCTGCCCTAATGAAGATAATTCCAAGAGGAACCCAAACACTATGAAAACATCTTACAACCACATGAAGAAATGGAAATTGTAATTTTTAAGATAGAAAATTCAAAATTTTTGACCTCAAAGCAAAAGATTTGTTGTTAGTATATATCACATAAAAATCATGTAGTGCACGGGACTGACTCAGCTCAGGAATTAATACAGGGTGAAATATTTCTCTGTGCGTCATCAAGTCTTTTAACACTGCTTTTCTGATTCCAATACTGATTAAGTTTATTTTCTAGAAAGATATGTGAAAGGGATGAAACATGAACAAGGAAATCAAAGTGATGGTGCAAAACGTTCTCATGAACATAAGGAAACAAAGTCTCTCTGTGTGCGACAGCTTCGAGTGTAAGATGTTTTTGTCACGGTAGTTTATCAAAGGGTTTGAAGCTTATTTATAGCCTCTTAGAAGTCCTTTCAGCTGCTTTATGAAGACAGTGGAGCTTTTGTTGTAGCATAACTTCAGGTCAGGACTAAAACATAGTCTTATGTCTTCAATAGATCCCCTCCTCTGTTCTGGTCCACTTTGCTTTACCTGACTCTGTGAAAATGCTTCTGGACAAAAGTGGCCCTTTGAATACAGTTGCAGTATTAGTACTGTTAAGATTGATGTACAATTATGCTCAAAAGTTTACATACTCTAGCAGAATTCATGATTTTTTGGCCATTTTCATAGAATATGAATGATAATACAAAAACTTTTGGGTGAAGCCATTTAGTAACAAACAACTGTTTTTACACTTTTTAAATCATAATGACATCAGAAAGTATCAAAATGACCCTGATCAAAAAGTTTACACACCCCAGTTCTTAAAACCTTGTATTTCCCCTTTTAACATCAATAACAGCTTGAAATTCTTTGCGGTTGTTGTGGATGAGGGTCTTTATTTTCTCAGATGGTAAAACTGCCCGTTCTTCTTGGCAAAAAGCCACCAGGTCCTGTAAATTATTGAGCTGTCTTGCATAAACTGCAGGTTTGAGATCTCCCTCCACTGGATCAATGATATTGAGGTCATGAGACTGAGATGGCCACTCCAGAACCTTCACTTTATTTTCCTGTAGCTTATGGTAGGTTGATTTGGCCTTGTGTTTTGGATCATTGACCTGTTGGAACGTCCAAGTACATCCCATGCTCAACCTCTGGGCCGATAAGTGTAAATTTTCCTCCAGTATTTTCTTAAAAAAACATGCTGCGTTCATCTCATCATCAGTTTGGACAAATTTTGCTGAGCCTTTGTAGCTCACACATCCCCAAAACATCAGCGATCCACCTCCGTGTTTCACGGTAGGAATGGTGTACCTCTCATCATAGGCCTTGTGGACTCCTCTCCAAATGTAATGTTTATGGTTGTGGACAAAAAGTCCAATTTTAGTCTCATCACTCCAAATAACTTTGTTGAATAAGTTTTGGGGCTTGTTTCTGGGCTGTTTGGTGTATTGTAAGCAGGATACTTTGTATCATTTGTGTGGAAATGGCTTTCTTCTGGCGACTTGACCATACAGCCCACTTTTCTCAAGTGCCTCCTTATTGTGCATCTTGCAAAAAATAAAAAATTCAGAGGGTCCTATATTCCAGCTGAAGTTATTTGAGGGTTTTTCTACGCATCCCTAACAATTTCCCCAGCAGTTGTGACTGAAATTTTTGTAGGTCTACCTGACTGTGGTTTGGTGTTAACAGAATCCCTGATTCTCTACTAATTCATTAGAGTTTGAATGCTGCTTATTGGCATCCTCAATTTCTTGGATATCTTTTTATAATCCCTTCTTGTTTTATACACTCGGATTAACTTTTCCTGCAGATCCTTCCCCATGACTCAGAATCTAAAAATGTCAGTGCAGTACTGGGTAAAGATGAAAGCGTCTGACAGGAGCTCAGAAATTCACTGGCCTTTTATACACACACACTGATTATAAGCAAATAGATCACAGGTGAGGATGGTTACCTTTAGTAGACATTCAAACCTATTTGTGTCAACTTGTGCGCATGTTATCAGGCCAAAATCACCAGGGTGTGTGAACAGGGTCATTTTGGAAGTTTTTGTTATCATTAGGATTTTTTCCTTTGAGTAAATGTCTTCACCCAACTTCTAACCATGAGTGACAGAAACATTTTTCTGTTATCATTCATATTCACTGAAAAATGGGCAAGAAATCATGAATCACACTGGGGTATGTAAACTTTTGAGCACAACTGTATTTTCTAGCTCTGATAACACCAAAAGAGAGAAGAGCTCTCAGTTTCCTCTGGGTACCTCATGCTTGCCAAACACAACCAGAAAGCACCAAAAGCCAAAAATTCAAACTTGATAAGCGTGCAGCCTGAAACGCTCCAGCTCTGACTGCCTCCTCTTTGCTTTCCAGAGCACTGAGCTGAGAGATGTTGCACCACACTGCAGCAGACAGACTCGTGTTGGAGGGTGACCATGGGATTGAAACCTGCCTGCAGCACTTTTTTTTTTCCTCCTTTCATTCAGAGACTCAGCATAGTGGCCTTGATGTGGTTACCCTGCCAACCCACTCCGCAGTAATCCCTGCTGTCATTCAGCTCTGCAGGGGATTCAGAGCAGTGTCATATCACAGAGACTGTCGCTGGGTAAATTAGCGAAGAGGTGGTGACTAGAGCAAAATGCCATGACAGTAGAAGTAACACAATGTTCCTCTTTGAAGTAAATGCTGTAGCTTTGTTTTGGACCCCTGTTTAAGCTTTACATTGATCAAATTAAGATCTTAAGTAACATTTGTCAGACTGTTTTCAATTATTATTTCTGATGCATCTATATGACCTAGTTCAGGTGAACTGTAAATATACTGATGTGAAGTTTAAAGTCTTAAGTCTTTTGGGGTTTTTTTTGTTTATTCTTTATTGTTGGAAATTCTCTTCACCCATATTGAAACATTCCTTTTCCACGCTGCCATTGGCTCATGTTAACACCTCCCCGGCTGCAGGAGTTAAACGTATTACAAAAAGCTTAACGGTACAAGTCAGTTTGGTTTTCAACCTTTCCTGCTTTAGACGCGTCAGTACAAATTTCCGTGTGCCAACTCAAACTCCTCAGAGGAGCTTTGGAGGGGAAGTGTCATGCAGAAAAAGGCTTGCGTTGGGATTAAACCCAGCCTGCTGCAATGAGGAAGCAGCCTCACTCAGTACTTCTCTCAGTTTGTCCCTCATTGTTTCCAGCCTTTAGGAACAACTATTTTTCAGTATGACCTCATTAATCTTGTTTCCTGCAACCACAAACAGTTTTCTCTGGGGTGAAATCCTGATAAACCCACTCCCTGCTACCTTCTGTTTACCAAACAGCAGACGCTCACATCCCACATTACAAACTCATGAACACAGTTAAGCATTTAGCAGCTTTAGACGAGTTCTTTCTTTTTTTATTGATGGGTACAGACTGAACATTGTGTCATTATTTGGATTTATTTGTGTCCGGGGGCAAGGAAAAACTTTCACCCGACACTTTGAGTGTTTGCTCATTTTATAAATAGCCAACTTTCCTGTAAAACCCCAAAAGCTTTCTTGATTAAAGTTATGAGTTACCATTACTGGACCGTGACAATCGACAGCAGTTACTAGTTTTATAAAGTAACTCACTTGAATAATGGAAAAAGCCATTTTAATGTGAATTTTTTGGGACAAAAGCATCTATTAAATGAAGTTGTCGTGCTTAACTACTCCTTATGGCTGAACTTGTTTGGATATACCCTGGACATATAACACCCCCCAGGGCAACAAGTTAAAGTATTTAATAATAGTTATGTAGCACTGATGTTTGAAACATGACAACAAGCAAACTTTGTGAGTTTGCACCATTGCTAAGAAGTAGGCTACATTTAGCATTACTCAGCCTAGTCCCTTAAGACATATCAGTACCATGGAATGTTAATAAATCCTGGTTATGTCCTACCAGTGCTCATCTACCAAGCAGAGCAAACGTAACCTGACTCTTTATTTTATTGATAGACTCTGAGGTTTGAACAGATCACTGCAGAATAACTGCTGCATGTGGACAGGTATGAACATTAGCACAAACAGCTTAATCCCTGTTTTAGCCTTTAACTCGTGCTCTATCACTCTACTATTTAGCTTTGTTCTGCTCTTCTGTCCCTTTCCTGTCAGACAGTCCAGCTCCCGTTTCCACTATCACTACTAAATAAATCACAGAAATCATTTTCAGCAGAGAAAAACACATCTCACATCTCACTGCTAAACTTTGTCAGCCGCTCTGGTGTTGTTACAGAGACTTTGGCGTGCCGTAAATCAATCCAGTCCAGTCCAACCTGTCCAGTCCCAATGGGAAAGCTAGTTATTAGCATTTAGAAATAACCTACTATAGTGCTGATAACTTCATTTTAACTTGGGGATTGTGATCAGGCATATATCTAGATATGAGGCTTTTTCAAGATCACTTAAAAAGTCCTCACTGTCTCTTTAAGAGTGCTTTTATATTTTGAGTGTTATTTTTTTAAAAGGAAGTTTATCGGAAAACTCTCATGGCTTATTTTATTTGACTTTTCTGTGCTCAGTCACAAGTACATGTAACGGAATTTGTCAAGCAGTTTAAATAAATAATTTTAGTTTCTCAACTACAGGAAGATTTTAAGTCCAACTCACAAAACCGGTTTTACTTTTCTAAGGCTATAAAACTATGCTTACGAAGATTTTTAGGTAATTGTTTTGCATGTTATTTTTAGGTAAAGTTTACTAATTAGGTTTTTAAGTGTGTCTGCTAACCGACAAAGCATTTCACTTTGTAAAACAAACAATGTAAGGCAGCTAGAAGGACTTTAAGTGTAAATTAACATCACTAATCGTTGTGGCTTTTGGTGAAACCACTGCGAGCAAACATGGAGCAGAAGATGTCAAAACACAACAATGTCATTTCACACAATAACCTCATTATAGTGCGCTGTCAGATGGTAGTGGGGGGTTGTCACGGCCTTGTCACAATACTGCAATTAACACATTTTTTTCTGCACTGGGTGTGAAATGAGCCATTAATGTTGCGCAAGAATGATTCAAATAACAACAACAACAACAACAACGAAAGAAATCTCTCACAGTGATACATGTTTTTATCACTTTTATTTTTGCAAATAGGAAAATAGCATTTCTTGTAATCAAAAAACAAAACAAAAAAAACAATAACAGCCCATGTTTCACCAGATCCACGGGCAGGACTGAGAGAGAGACAGAGAGAGAGAGAGAGAGAAAGAGAATTGGATGATGATGATTAGGGAACACAGGTCTGGATGTAGGTCAGTAGGAGCAGCCTGGGGAGGCTCAGACACAAAGACGGCACCAGTTCAGACAGATAAACACGTCTGCCCGTCTGTCTGCTTCCGATGGGTTTCTACATTACTAAGCATAGCTGTTTTCTACAGAGTGAAATCTCATGTATCCATTATTATCAGAGACGAGGATGATTGCTGTGTAAATACATGTGCACTGCTACATACTGAAGTGCTTCTGCTTTTGAGTTTATCTGGAAAAACAAAGCACCAATGTTGCTGAGCAAAGTTTACAATGTGAGTAACCTGCAGTTTGTAGTATTTAGTATCTGCTGAAACAGAGATAATCCAGTGCAGAGTGTTTAACAGTCTCTCATGTGAAGCACTGGTAGATTAACAAGCACCAAAGTGTTGAGATAGTAGATAAAAAGATGAGAGCGACTGCATTGTACGCTGCAGTTCATCCTTCCTGTGG
>RPOG01001300.1:148348-162504 GCA_008086565.1 Thalassoma bifasciatum
TATACTGCAGCCAGACACCAGGGGTCGGGGCATCTGCTGGAGGCTTCAGTTTGAGCCGAATGTCGCTACGTCCACTCATTATACAGTCAATAATTTCCACACTAACAGCTAAAGGATGTCTGTCAGCCACGTGAACTGCCCTGTGCCTATGTTATTATTATCTTCTAAACTTCTAAAAAAATTGACCTCCCTACAGTGTGTGCTGTTAGGCATATTAGTGATTCAGATAGGGGAAATTTTTTGTACCAGGCTGTCAACATGTTTTTTTCCAGCTTATTGTGTATGTGACTTCCAGTACTTCCAGTTTCAGCCTAAGCAGACTTGTGTGAGAATAATGTACATTTCTTTGTTTTCAGTTTTACATCTCATTAAGTAAAACTTCAAGCAGAAAATCCTAAGTCAGATTTTTCTTTGGAAACTATCAATCATCTGCTAAGGGGCAGAATAGCAGAGGTAAGGTCCGGTTGCTCCGGTGTACTGCAAATTATCGATTAAGAAATTGTTAGGATAAAAGCTACTGATGTTGATGGATCAAATAATTTCTTATTGATTCTTAACAGGAACCATTCCTCGATACAATTAACACGATTAACTAACTATTAAAACTGTCATAATAATAACTTCATAAGCTCGTATGCAACTACAGCCTGTTTGCCAGGTTCTCCTTGCACATTCTTTCCATTGCACATTTCATTGCACTATTTAATTTAAATGTGTACATAGTTAAAAAAAAAAAAAAATGTAATTACTTAATCCCTGTTTTTTAATCTGTTAAAATTGTACTCATACTTGTCTTATACAGAAAGAGAACAGATAAAACTGAAGTCAAATTCCTTGTATGCTTCTGAAATATATGTGGCAATAAAGGTAATTCTGATTCTGATTTTGATACTAGGGCTGAACGATATGGACAAAATTTCATACCTCAATATTAATGCCAGATATCTATATATCAATACGATATATTATGACACTGGGTTTATTGAAAATTAAGCATTTTTCAGAAAAATAAAAGCATCATAATATAACAGGATGTGGAAAGTGGGGTTAATGGATTAGAGCTAACAGTCAGTCATCAACATTAACAGAAAGTCACCAATAATCATGCAACTGTCTGAGCAAAAAAAGTGGTTCTATATTTCCATGAGAGTCAGTTCCTTCAGATGATGGTCTGATAGCACCATTATTTAGTCGGCATGTAGCAGAAGAACTAATGTTGCAACCACCTGATCTCTTACTGGGTGAGGAAACTTCCAGACTAGCACCAGCACTGGATTTGTAATCCAGGATTATCTGGCGTGTAATAGCTGAACCACAGTCACTTTTGGTGAACCTATGAATCATCAAGAGTGTGTTTATCCACAGAAATTTCTGCTTCTGCCTTTGATCAATCTGTGAGCTCAGGGGAAACCAATTGCTTTTATAATAATGATGGTTTAATCCTCCCTCGCAGGGTAATGAGCCTCCATACTGTGTTTTCCTGCTACATAAGTCTTCAAACTCACTGATATGTTGTCCTACATTCAGACATCTCGAACAGGTGAGCTCCGAAACTGCAATTTTTTTTTACCCTGACTGACCCAGGATCTGTGTCAGCTGTTTTACACACGTGTATTAGTGTAAAAATGTTAGGAAAGATCCTTTTTCTTCCTTGTGATTGTTGAATTTTGTTCTTTCTTATGATCACTTATTTTTGTTTTTAAAAGTTGTTTTGTATTTTATTTATCTTTTTTAACATAAAACAGTTATAGTGCACTGAATTGTTTTTAAAAGTTAAGATTCAAAGATAGCTCTTTTTGTTCTTAAGTTGTTATAACTAAAACTATGATTAAAAAGTCCAGTTTAAAAGTAGCGAGAGTTGTATGTCAAGTTATGACTTAGTGGAGGTGTTTGACTAAGGGTTTTAAGAAAAGTCAAAATTTGGCTATTTATCCCAAATCGTCCCTTTTTTTTTTCTTTTAAATTTTCACTTTTTATCTCGAATATTGCCTTCATTTCAAGATGTTGATGCTTAATCTCAAAAGTTGACTTATCTTAGACATTTGCTTTTATCTTAAAATTTTGACCCTTAATGTGAAAGTTTAGACTATTTTCACATAATGTTGGATTAATTACATAAAATTTGGATTTTTTTATGAGTAAAATATTGACATTTTGTCTAAGAATTTTGTCTTTATTTTTCAAAATTTCCACTTTTCATCTCAAAATATTGACCTTTTATCTAAAAGTTAAAAACAATTCTTACCTTCAGTTTTAATTTTCATCCTTGCATCACAGTAAAAACTTCTGATGTAATTCTCTACCAAGTTTGTTAATGTTATTGGACATTGGGAAAAAAATAATCGCTAAAGTTTGATTTAAATAAAATTGTAAATTGAATTGAGATTGAAATATCTGCCAGAAAAATCGCAATCAGATCTTTTTCTAAAAACGTTCAGCCAAAGTCTACCTCTACTCCCCCTCCAGTGCAGCTCATTAAACTCATCTTATCCATCACTTTGTGAACATGTTGACAAATACCTCCAGCCGCACTCGGGCCAGCTGCATGTGTAGGGCTTCTCCCCCGTGTGTCGACGGAAGTGCGCCTTCAGGTGGCTGCTCTTAGTGTACATCTTCCCACAGCCGGGGTGTGAGCACTTGTGGACTCTCTCTGTGGGCGGCACTCTGGTAACCCGGGGGGCAACAGTCTTCAACACGCCACCGCTCTGACCTCCAACCGCCGTCACGTTCGTGATTTCTAGAGTCCTCATGGTGATGGGCAGGGGGGCGATCTTCACGTACTTGTGGTCAGCCGACTTGATGTCTCCGCTGTTTAGTGCCAGCAGAGTGGTGGTGGTGGTGGTGGTGGTGGAGGGGGAGGAGGGCACCTGAGGGGCCAAGAGAGTGACATTTTGTCCCGACGCGCCCTGGAGCCCCATCACTAGATGTGTGAGCCAAATACCGCTCTGGGTCCCGGGAGGAGAGCCCGCTGGAGTCTGAGGCTGGGTCAGAGGGAGGGGCTGAAGCTGCAGCACCAACGGGCCACCCAGGAGCACAGGTGGGGTCGAGGCGGAGGGTGAGGGGTTCACTTCGGCAGTGAGGGACGGGTCAGCTGGAGCGGGGCTGCCCTGCTCGTTCTTAGGAGTGTTTGGACTTGAAGTGCAATGAGAGGACGTAGTTCCCGGGTCACTCGAAGAAGATGGAGGTACATCAGACGGTGGAGTGATACTGCATGGTAAGGGGCTGGTTTCCTCTTTAGGGACCAGTAGCCCCTCCTTCACCAGCTCCATCTTTTCTCTCAAGAACTCCTCGATGTCCTCCAGAGTCGGGGAAAACGGAGAAGAGGGATTGAAAGGGAATTCTGGCATGTTTGGCCCCTGTCTCTCCGGCTCCTCTCCTAGAATAATCTGCAGAATCGTCCCTTCATCGTCATCCTCCTCCTGCTCGTCCTCATCCTCCTCTCCGGGGCTGGAGATGTGCATGGCCTCCAGCTCACCCGCCTCAGGGCTGTCACAGGAGGCCGAGCTGCCCCCCTCGCTGCAGGCGCTGTCTCCCAGGTCGAGGGAGAACAGGCTGCTGTCCCTGAACAGGTCATTCTCCGAACTCAGCGTTCTGCTGCTGAGAGACACCATTGATCCAGGCCCGACGCAGAGCAGAGGATGAGGCTTGAAACTCTATCCAGGAGCAGGATCACAAAATCCTGCAAAGGCAAAAATCGGAAATGGATTTATTATTAGCTTTCAAAAAGTAGATGAGCAGGAAAAGCAGCTATGAACTCCAAAATTTAATCTCAAGACAAGATCCAGGAGAGATTTAATCAAACAAATGGTTTGCTGGATTCTTAGAGAACATTTGGATCATGTCCAACTCTACAAACACTAATTATTTCCTTCTGTTGACATCATCACACACCAATTCATCACACGTGGTACAAGAGCTTTGAAAACTGTCATTAAGCAACATTTAAGTTTACAACAACACTCACAGTGACTACTTCGGAACAAGAACAAAGTGATACTGATTGTATCACGAGTATAATCACTCTGCTTCTCAACTCATCCAAGGTGTAGAACCAGCATTTCATACTATATTCTGCATATGCAGCTCCAACCCACATCCACCTCAAGAAAGGGTCCAGCTTCAGTGTCTTGCTCGGCTATTTCTGACATTTAAAAAGGCAGGAAGAGCCAGAATCTAACCGGCGAATCAGTGACAGGACAAAGAGCCACTTCAGTTAGACTTAGCTTGAGGCAGAGTTTAACAAAACTATGATTGATAAGATACACATTTCAATTATACATGTTCTCTATTGCTATATATTTTCAGTAAAATTCAAGATATCTTCTTGAAAATTTCACTTAGGAATATCAGAATTTTTTAGTGTTTGGGACATTGGAGATGATGACAAGTCATGAGGAGACAGCAGCCACTGGGGACGATTAGGTTCCAGGTTCTTGGTGAGGAAAAAACATGGCTTGAGGAGAAGCTAAACTAAATATTTTTGACTTTTTTGGGGTGCTGAGGGGATGAAAGGGACATGTTGAGGCTTTCTTAAAAACTTGAATCTGCGTCTATTTTTCACCATTCATGGTTTTTATTGTTTCATGAAAGAATCCATTAAACAACAACATCTGCAACGTCTCCCTCAACAGCTTCCAGATCGTGCAGGCTGACCGGATGCCACCAGTGTTGGGTTAGACTCAATAACTCATCCCTTTAAATCACAAACCTGACAATGAACTATCAACCTGAACATATTTATCTATTTAACTACCAAATTCATCAACCTGTAGACTGTGCAACTTGTTTGTAAATCTGTTGAAACACTCTGTAGGATCCTAACACCCTCTACAACCACAATCTATATAATGTAAATATTGATTTACCTTTGGTATTTATTGTTTTTGGTACTTACTGCTTATTTTGTACGTACAGTTTGTACTATTGCTTATTTCATGACCTCTATCCCATTTGTTGTCTTCCTCCTGTATCATAGTGAGCTATGGTAACAACAAATTTACCCCTGGGATTGATGGAGTATTTCTGATTCTAAAAGGTCTACAGCTCTAAAAACTGATTAGAGCCATTTATGAATGTTGAATCAGGCACTTGTGGTAAATATTTATGCCTATATTCATGACAGTTAGACTCAATCGGGGAAAAATCCCTTGAAAATCATCTATAATGTCAATGACACTGTCGCATATGACATGTTTGCATGCATTTCTGCTTAATAAGGAACCAAAATGTTTGTTGTTTCTTTTTGTTATGTTCATGTAAATGCACTTACTATTAACTCCCAAAAATTAGGGATGCATGATAAATATTGGCATTATCGGTATGACTTTGTCAATTGTGAAATCCATCAGATTTGCCCTGGTAATGATTTTTGTTATGACTACCTGAAGGAGAACATTAAATCATTAAGTATTTGTTAGCATTTTGCACAGAAAATGAATATTATATAACAAATGTGATAAGAGTTTGCACCATGTTACTGTACGCTAATTCCAATACAGAAGAGAGTTGACAATCTCTGCAATTTGGTGTAATGAAAAACATATCGGTCTCAATAATCAGCTAAATAAGTTGTAAGATATTGGCATATTGGAAATCAGCCAAAAATCAGATATCATGAATACCTACTAGGGCTGAACGATATCGACAAGATTTCATATCTTGATATTAATGCCAGGTATCTAGATATCGATATATACAATATGACTCGGGTTTAGTGAAAACTAACCATTTTTCAGAAAATTAAAAGCATAATATTAAAACAGGATGTGAACAGTGCGGTTAATGGATTAGAGCTCATTGTGAGTCATCAATATTAACAGAAAGTCAGCAATAATCATGCGACTGTCTGAGCTTTACATGGAGGATGGGCTGGGAAAATCTACATTATTGATATCTTTAATATTGGGGTATTAATAGCTTGAATTTTCATATCTCGATACAATACCTATATATCTTTCAGCCCTGATACCTACCAAAAATTACAATTTATACCCATAAAAGTTTCCAACCTTGAAAATTCCCAGAATTTAATAATTCATATTCTTGACCTAATTTGCAAAAAGTATAAAAAATATATGAATTAGTGACTTATTGGAGGACAGTTGGTCACTGTGCCTGTTTAAATCAGTTGGTCAATCCAAAAAGTACATATAGAAGCTTTGTTTTGGCACAAAGTGTCTCATTTTAAAAGTTTTTGGGAACCCTGAGCATGACGACACTTTTAATCTGTTGGCCATATTAATCCTTTAAATCTCCCAGATTTGATGGTAGAGAACTAGAAGTACATGAAGTTCCACATCAGAACGCCATAGTGTAGTGCGTAAAAACATGGTTGTTGCAAACTACAGTGGTAAATGAAAAGTTAATCCTGGAGCAGAAGGGAGAGTAGAGATAGAGTCTTACAATCCTTAAGTTTGAAACCTGAGTCCGTACAGCTCTGTGAGTGAAGGGGACTTCCTCTGCTTATGTAAAGGATGTTTGGAGCTGCTGTCAGACGCTCTGGCACATGTTGCAGCAGGGCCTCATACTCCACACAGTGCACGAACAAGGCGCTGGGTAAACACGGCCCGCACTGACGCGCCCAGACCCGTATGGCGAAGAAAACTAACACGAGCCAACACTCGGTCTATGAAAGCGGTTAAAAACACACACTGGAGCTGTTTATATAAGCAGGAGCCATCGATCACATGGTAATCCGCCTGAATACAACAGCTCCTGTATGGAAATCCACGGCTCTCAAGTTCGGCTGGGTCAAAAAAATGTTCTATTTATACTCCGTCTCTCCGGAGGATCCGCGGAGCAGGATCCCGAACATTTGACTCGACCTACCGTGTGTTGTTCGAAGAGGCCTCGGTAAAGAACTGCAGCTCCGTCGATGTGTGTCGGAATCCTCTTGTTGTGCTTTTTCCTTCGTCGTGTTATTGTCACAGCACACTCACATCCCGTCCTTGCCACGGGTCCATGTTGGCATTCCTTTTCCACGCGTCACGTGACCGCATCGCTGCACAGTCAATGTGCTCTACTCAGAGGCACGGTTCTGATTCCGCGCCTCTGATTGGCCGAGCGCCTTGGAGGCTCGCCCTAAAAGGAGCTCTCTGATTGGCTTCCGCTCGATAAATTCTGACTGCCATGTGTAGATGGAGGGATCGTTTCAGCAACGGATGCAATGTGCCCCAGAGATGGCGAACACATGAAACACGAACAGTTAATGTACTAAACAGACATCTATCCACATCCAACAATATCTTCATATTTTCTGTCTCCCAGGCTCTCAAAGGTTAGAGAAATATGGGACAAAAAGAGGAAATCTGAAAGGTTTTCCACCTTATCTGTATGTTTGTTTACATTTTGAAAGCCAACTCTATCCCACACTGCACCAAATACTCATGGACACTGAAATGAAAACTCCACAAATCAGCGATTTGTTCAGATTCATGTTATTTCTGTGCATCTGATTGCTATAGAAACTCTGAAACAGTCATAAAACACCCTTCTGACCTAATTACTGACTAATTCATTGAAAGAGTGAGCAAAAATTTGAGGTCAGTAAAAATGCACCTACATTAAACTGCAAATTAAAGTGTGTCAATTAAGCACACTGCAGCTCTTTAAACACTTCAATATAGTTTGTCTTCTCTCATCTTCAAGATAACCCTCTGCCAAACACTATGCAGAATCTGATACTTTCCCCCTTTTTGTTTTTGCAAGAAGTTGACACTTTAACCCAGCTCTCAGCACAAAAGCATGAGTCACTCTTCTCAGGAATTTGAGCACAGATCATTGTGCCCCTTTGACCGCTTTGTGTTCTGATCTTTACCACGGGGACTACATTTTCTTAAAGCCACCTCATATTTTTGAGAGCATGTCTGTTTGCATGACATCAGCTCAAAGGGGCTTTAAGGACCAGTGCTGGCGTTCCTCAGGGATTAAGACTCCATTTCCCATGAGCACTAGCACCTACTGTCATAAAAACAATCTTATCAAGGTCTGTTTGTTTTGGAGATCAGATCTACATTTCAAGACAACTTCTTACTTGATACAAAGCAACAAAATAATGTTTTAATTTGTAGATGCTTGAAGCTATTATTAGAAACTTGACAACAAGCAAACTGTAAAAACTAATAACCTGCTTTATTTCTTGTTTCTTACATGCCCCAAGATGTGTCTGTAACATGTAACATTCGTGAATCGTGGTTGTGTCCTACCAGTGCGTCACCAAGCAGAGAAAATGCTACCTGGCTCTTCATTTTATGGATAAACTTTCAGGTTTGAAAAGATCACTGCAGTATAACTGCTGCATGTGGGTTGGAATGAACAAGCCTTTAATCTGTGCTCTATCACTCTCCTGATTAGCTTCCTTTTTTTCTGTTTCTATTAAACAGTCCAGCTCCAATGTCCACAGTTACTACAAAGTAAATTGAAGAAATTGTTTTCAGCAGAGAAACACACAGTTGCTGTCTTCTCATGACTAAACTTTGTCAGCCGGTGTGATGTTGTCATAAAAACAATGACTTGCCATAAATCAATCCAGACCAGTCCAACCTGATTGGGAAGCTTAGAATTAACATTTATTAATAATTTTAGTGGCTTTGATAATCTCATTTGAAGTTGTGGATTATCATCAGGCATATCTAGAGGTGAGACTTTCTCAGAGCACAAAGAAAGGAAAAACCTTTAAGCAACTCATGACACGGAGGGAAGTATTTCAAACACTGTTGTGCAACAGAAATCAGGCCACCACTGTGAAGAAGAGTGTTTAGTCTCGGTATATTGTATTCATAAACAGAAAATATGAGTTTAATAAATGCTTGATAGTAGAAACTGCAGCTGAGTCATTCTCATCACTCCAGTTTTGGCTTAGTTAATGTGTCACAGCCATTACATATACATACATACATACATATACATATATATGCTGAAATATTTTAGATATAAGGGTGGATTGCTGAAGAGGAACCAAACAAACTTTTGTGTTCAAGGAAATACTTCCTGTGATGATGGTGCTCTAAAATCCTTACAGAGAGCATCAACTTTAAATCTCTTTGTCAGAAGTTTTCTGTTATGATGAGCATTAACAGTTAACCACCTGTGTTTCAAGGGAGGAACTTATGAAAGGCGCCCTTGTGTCACAAACATAAAACATACCAAGAAAAAAAATTCATTAAAAATTCCCTTCAGCTATTTGAGTGTCCACAGCTAAACTCTGTCAACATCTCACACTGAAGCAATTTGGTCTTGGGTTTCACAAAAGTTCATTTTTGTCAGGTGTTTCAGTGAAGTACTTTTAAAATAGACAACTTATGATTTTACTCAGTATTTTCTCTCTCTAGTTCTGTCTGTTTACTTATCAATTAAATGCTTTACAGGATGATCTTTAAAAGTGTTGTGTCACAGCGGAACTATTTCTTCTCTCTACGCTTGTTTGTGTGCATGCCGTGTATAACTAACTGTAACACAAAAGCATTTAATTTCTTTGGCCACTAAACATTTGAAGCTTTGACAGCAGGCCTTTAAAGAAAACCATGTACAAAGTTTCACCAGAGTCAAATAAATCAATAGAAAGTTTGTCATTTAATCTATTTGACTACAGTTCTTCATGACAAAAATTCTCCCACTGAAACTTCAGGTTGTTCAGGTTTTGGTCAGCTACAGGTGCTAAGGTGCAAAGGCGCCCCCTGCTGGTTTGATAGAGATCATGAAGACTCCTCATCACAGACGGAAAAACAAAAAGACACTCTTCAGATAACTCTATTATCCGTCTTTATTTGTTCTGCAAGGAGGTTGTTGGAAGTTGAGTGTAAGAGAAAATTTTTTAAATGATTCCAGTTTCATCTGAAGGACTCATATGACCTGATCTGCTCGTACAGCATGAATAATCCAACCCCCTCTGTCAAGATGGATGAAATTAAAGTCACATGCTCCACATCACAACAACATGTGTATCTTGTTTCTCTGTACTAAATGACTCACAGGGAAATCATATTTGCTTTTTCATGTTTATTTGATTATTTGTCCAAATGTCCTTTTTTTTCCATCCAGAGCCAGTTGAGTATGAATGATATGTTGTTGTGCATAAAGTGAAGAACACAGTGTAAATGAAACAAACGGGTCAGTCAAATATGTTAGCCATACAAGACTCACTAATAGGGGGAAATATGAATAACATCTTCAGGGCAGAATTCTTATAAAACTCAAAAAAGATTTGAAACAGAATGAAAACTATGTGTTACTGTTTCAACAACTTCAGATTTCAGAGTTTGAATAAATACTTTTGCACCCTCTGAAGGTCTTAGTCATAATCTACAGAAGGGTAAAATGAAATGGATAAATCTCATAGGGTTTAGTAGAGACTTCTGAACGGCCAAAATGAAACTTCAGTTCAAAATGTTCTCTGAATACCAAAATACTCGTTAGAAAGCACAGATGACCCAGTGGTCCAGGTTGTGCTCCATGGGGTTCACCCTCACACGGGTGGTTCAAGTCTGGTCTGTGGCCTCTAACCTGCATGTCATTCCTACACTGTCACCTGGTTTGTGTTCCCCCTAGCGTATGAAAGGCATTAAAAAGCACCCAAGATACAACTTAAAAATCAAAAACTTCATAGTTTTACATTATGTATAGAGAGATTATTATTTTCTTTTTTCATTTTTCTTCTTTAGTTAAAATAAAGCCTTGTGTTTTTGTGCATGGGGGTGAAAATGCAACACATGATACTCATTTTAATGGAAACAATGATCAATGATATTATTATCCACCAATGTCACATTGAGTAGGCCCCTTTAGTTTTAGATTCACCTTAAAACCAAGACAAAAGCTTTGAAGACAGAATCATCACATGTTGAATTGCAAGTAGTTTGAGATGCAATATTTAGAAAGTAGATCAGATGTGAAAAGGCTAAAACAGTTTCCTATATGGGACCTTTACAAACATTCACTTGAAGTTCTAAAATTTTTTTTCTTTGTTTGTTCGGTAATGGGTTTAAATGCTGGGCCACTATGTACATTTGAATGTTGTGATGTCAGTAACAGACTTTTATTTATTTTTTTCGACTTAAACAATTGAAAATCATCAAAAAAGGGCACATTTTGAATCAAGAGAAGGATTGAAACTTTGTAATCCACAAAATCTACTGAAGGTTGTCTTTTTTTTGGTCTGTTTTAGAAGTATCTCAACCAAACATGCAGTTTTAAACAGAGCAAAGTATGCCTTGATAATTGGCTGTTTTAAGCTGTATTTCCTCATCTCATTCTATAAAATATTCATTATTATTAATTATTATTCAGGCATTTACTGTTATCAAACCTTCTCTGCTGGAGATTTGGTTTTATGCACATCCATATTGGGATTTCAGTTGGATTCAGAAACCTTGCACTCATCGTGTATCCTTTGTTTCTACATCTGCTGGCTCCTTAAATGGAAAGTCCCCCCTGCTGCTTGGTTAATACTGTTTCTTATCTGTCCTGCATGTCTACTGAGCTGCACCATGTTGTAGCTCTAAGACACATTTTGACGCAGCCTAACTAGAATTCATGTTCCCATTAATAAGTTCATGGATAAAGAACTAATTTACGGGTCAATTTTTTACAAAGGAGGCCTTTACAGTGTATCACAAAAGTGAGTACACCCCTCAGATTTCTGCAGATATTTAAGTATATCTTTTAATGGGACAACACTGACAAAATGACACTTTGACACAATGTAAAGTCGTCTGTGTGCAGCTTATATAACAGTGTAAATTTATTTTTCCCTCAAAATAACTCAAAATATAGCCATTAATAGCTGAACCCTTGGCAACAAAAGTGAGTACACCCCTAAGAGACTACATCCCTAAACAAACAACATGTTTTAACAAACAAAACATCTCAAGCTTCCAACATTGTACTGGTAAAAAAAAAAAACAAAAGGCAAAGAAAACAAAACAAAAATTCACAAATGGCTGAAATAACTCCGACAGGCAAAGTCAGTGACATGCACTCTTGGTCTAACAGACATTAGATGAACCAGGACTTCCTGTGGTTTGATGTCATGGCGACCACATCGTGAAAATGAAGAATCTACCAATGTATACAACAGCTTAAAGGAGGGTAAGTCTGGAAATTACACATTCTCCTAATATTTGGTAGAAGATAATGCTCCTGCACCTTCAGTCAGTAAGATGATCGTGTTTTCTCTGCCCATACAAACAGGATTTTTTCTGGCACAAGCTCAATCATTAATGTCATTTCCCCAAATAACAAAAAAATGAAATTGCACAACCAGTATCAAAGTTGTTGTTGTTTTGTATTTTTCCATTCCAGTGGTAAATTAATTTCATTTTCAACTCCCACCTGTCTTTTTGACATGATGTCCTTTAACTGACCTCGACCTTGTGCATTTCATGATAAAAATCATGTAACCGCAGAAACCTTTCCCCTGCCCTCTGTTTTCCCACATTTCTGGTAATGGACTTATTAGTCTGGTATTTGCCTGAACTGCCAGGGATCCAGACCAGCCCAGCTGCGTGTTGTACTCTGTGGAACACGTTCAGGGGCGTTTGAGGCTATCTCCCAAACCTATTTGGGGTTTTGTAATGGAAAAAGTTTTCAGAGTTTTCTAAGAACCTTTGGTGATTTAAAAAAAAAACCCATTTAGATGGAAAAATCTGAGCAAAATAACCTGAACCCTGGTCTTAATACATTGAGAAAAATAAATCTTTGGGGGAGTTAATTTAACTGAAGTGAATCCCTGAAACCAACAGTGAAAATTCAAGTTAGTGTCTTCATACAAATATATTAATATTGCAGTCAAAAATATTTGTTTAGAGTACAAGACAGTGTACACTCTTTTGCAAAACAAGAATAATTTAAGCAAAGTGAGGCAATCTTTTTGAGTTCATCCACACAAAGAGGTGATCTTGTTATCTTTACTGTTTCATTTGGTATTTCTGGAACTGGGAACTGACCATGAGTGAGGAGGGCACACAGTGGACATAAGACTCTGCTGTACATGGATGAATCACACGGGTGGTGCAAGTTGTCTATGCTGGCCATTTGTGCCGGTGTGGACTGGCTGCCTACACTGGATGGCGTGGACCAGCTTCCTGTGCTCTACAGCGTTGACTGGCTGCCTACGCGCTCGAGTGTGGACCTGCTGCCTTCACTACATGGAGAAGACCTGCTGTCATTGCTAGATGGCGTAGATGGGCCATGCCCAACAGTGTAGACCCGCAACCCCTCATGCTTCATGTAAATGATAATTAAATTGATACTACTCAAAACTTCATTAAAACCATGAAAAGATTAAGTAAGTCATACAAAGTTTAGTTTTGCTTAATCTGCATGACAAAATTAAGTTCACTTTACTTGGATTTTGTTTTTCATGTTAGAATTTTTTTTTTTCTAACATTGCAAAAGCAATCTTGCTCCAGCAACATTAATAAATTATGGAAAAAGTTGCCTTCAATTTTTTTTTTTTTTAAATGAGTGTAACATGATGTAAGGAGCAGGTGAATGAAGGTGAGTATCGTCATTCATCACTTAAGACCCAAAGATTACTCTTTAGGAAACACAGTTAATCTTGTTATTACAGTTAGACAATACAAGCTGTAAAGGTTCCTCATTTTTCAACACCACCACATCACAGAGGTCGATTTTGATGCAGAATTTGACCCACAGTTAACTTCAGTCCACTCTGGAAGCCCCTTTAGTTATTTCAGATTTGATGCTTCTTACTTTGAAGGTCACCTTGAGAGTCTTTCTCAGTGCAGATGCTGAGACTAATAAAATGTTGCATTTTGACTTAAATCAGTGGGTGTTAATATAATCTGATGCCAAAGGAGAAACATTGAAGGGTGACGTTTAGAGAAATCATTTGAGACTTAACAATTTTATTAAACTTAATGAACAACAGTAAAGCAATGCAGGACTGAATGTGAGATGTAAGTGTGGCTTTTTTCTATAGGACACTTTTCTGTGGAGCAATCAGCTCTTCATTAGCTTCATTTGGTTATCTCCATGCCTGCTGACAGGAATCCTACACACGAGCAGAGCAGAGCATGAGGATGAGGACACTGCAGCAAAATGCAGCACATGAGGCAAGTCAAGGCTCCAGTGTGGTTTCTTAGCAACAGTACACAGCAGGAGATCACTCCCTATGACTGCCTATACACACAGAGGGT
>RPOG01001301.1:0-162453 GCA_008086565.1 Thalassoma bifasciatum
CTGTGTGACCAGACTCACCTTTTAGCACATCAGTATCTCAAACCACTGTTGTAATCAGGATTGCCAACTGTGCCTTTTTACGTGTGGTCAAAGTCTCTCTTTTTTTATTTTCACACAATAAGAGAATTTCAAGCTTTCGACGTACGCGAGCAATAGTATTACTCTTATGGTGTAACCCATGTTACTCTGTTTTTATACCCGTATATCTCATGATAGCATGACTTCCTTATGTTGACCTCTGTATCACATGATGATACGTGACATGAGTGTGTGTTACCTCCTCTTATTGACCTACACCGCCACATGGCGCTATTATCACATTCCACTCTGCATGAGATCCACTCAGCGTCTCCTGTTACTGTTCACACACACACACCTCCGGCTAAAGACTGTTTCACACACATTCATTTCAGTGTTAGTCATAAGATGGGGTGGGGGGGGGGCACTAATGTTTTATTAACAACTCAACTGTAATCACTTAAGATCTTTCACCTCCTGTGATCCCTGCAGAAGTTACAGCACATTTCATGTTATAACTCGCCTTTAAGATGAGTAGCTTCAGAGAGCTAATGACTGTTAGATCATCTTAACTCAAAGTCCACTTTCTTTTGTTTTTATTTTTGTTTTTCGTGCAGCTTTAGCCTCTTTTCTTTGCCCAGGCTTTTGATAAGAGCTAAAATATCTCCAAGATGACAAACGTAAGAGTTTCAAAGGCCCATAATTTTCTAAACAGAAAATATATATATATAGGTTCATGTTCATTTCTTTTTAGTTATTTCACTTGCTAACTTCATGGGACAGCAGACCTAACGCTTTGTTGTGTAACAGTGATTCCCAACCTGTGGGTCGTGGCCCCCTGGTGGGCCGCGAGGGTATTGCAAGTGGGCCGCCAAATCATTTCAAAAATAGTTGATTTTTGTGTGTGTGAAAACATACTAATGAAAACATTCAGAATAATGTTTTAAATGTTAAAATTCAGTCATGTTCAAAAGACTTTAACCCTTTGGATACCAATCAGTTTCTGGTCAGTTTATTGCTTCTCTCATATTTCTACTCACCGTGGTCTTATTTTTCTCTGCAAAATGAAGTGCTGCTCCCCTATGTGTTCAGACAAAATTCAAAAGATTTTTGAAGTGTGAATACATGGTGTGTATTCATCATTTAGGGCTTGATAAAAGCAGAAAACAACATAAAATACTTCTTTGATTACAGAATTTACAACAGCAAACAGTTGATTTTCTGTCATTTTTTGAAGAGGACATGAGACCAAGGTGATGTAGATAAACTTCCCGTGTCTTTTCTGGTCTGTTAATGCACATTTTGACATCACTCACAAAACGTTCAGGTACTCTGGGAAACTTGAGATAATTTTGCCTTTTTTTTTTTTAGTTTTGGATTAGATAAATAGTTTGTAAATGCCAGTTATTTAAAAGTAAGTGTTCCCTCAGTGCTCCCACCATGGGTTTGGTATCCCAAGGGTTAAATATGTTCAAATATTTATACTCAAAAAAAGGCCTTGGAAGACACTACATAACCTCCGTATTGGGCCACGAAAATTTTAGACCTCAAAGTGGGTCCTGAGTTGGAAAAGGTTGGGAACCACTGCTTTATAACATTGTATTCATACATATTTATAATTCATTAGCAGTCAAAAAAGTCCTAGTATTTTATTATTTCTTATATTTAATGCCATTTCATTAAAGAGAGAGCAGCTTTTAGAACAATTGACAAAACAAAATCAGATCATATTGTATGGGTTCATGTGAATTTCAGTCCATGATTATTCTTTGAAAAAAGTCCCCTTACCCTCCTGAGACCCTGCGTCCACATATGTGGACATAACATTTCTGCCTCTCAGACCCATGAAACTTCTTCTTTTTTAAACTGTGTCCTATTAGCCACATTAGGGACACTGGTCGCATCATCTTTTGGTGAAAACACAACAGAACATCTGAACTTTAACAGCAGCTTCCCAAGGAAAACAGAGAAAGGTAAAAGTTATAGTCAAATTTTCTGAATGAAACCGGTTTATTTATGTACAGTAACACAGATAACTTTAATAATAAAACTAATAACTCATAACTTCCTGTACAAAGACCAAGTTTAGTGTACTTTTTGGGTCTTACTTATTCCAAATAGCAAAAGGAAATTTAAAAAAGTACATTAGACAAAAGCTTGGGTCTCAGGAGGTTAAATAAATGTCATTGTTTTTGAATATTGGGTAAATCTGATGTGTTCACACTTTGACTTGAGAAGATGCAGCATTACTTTATGAACTTGGCTTGCAGGAATCTTATCATATTTTAAAACAGGTTGCAGTGTGAAAGTTGGGACAGCGAAAGGAGCTGAACATGTTGAGTAATATAAAACTGAGTTGCACCGTCTCAGTCAGATGTGACTCGTCATCATCTTCGATTTTTCTTTATGAAATAATGAAGATTTGTCTGTTGTGACCAGAATTCAAATGTAACCCCTCCTCACAAACTACATCCAAACTAAAAAGATGAAATCGTGTTATCTGTTTATAGCAAACACCATCAAGAATCAGCCTCTTTGCTCAGTTTGAACCCTGAAGTCACCATCAGCTGAAAGTGGTTCATGAATTTAAATCCTGTCTACAGTTCATCTGTTCAGACTTAACTTGTTAATAAGATCAACATGACAGTAGTGAAACAGCATTTATAACCTTCAGCTGGTACATGTTGGTGATGTGACCCTTCAGTAGAGTCTTTGTTTTCTTTTTGGGCCTCGAACAATGCAGCTTTGTTTAGCAGGAAAACAAGACAAGCGGTCTGCCCTTCAGTGAAGGACACAGTGGTTTGTCTCAGTCACCCTGGTGTGGACTCTGATGTCCCTGTGATGGTTTAAAGATCAGTGTTTGCCTCTGATGTATAAACAACAAACTGATATGTAACCTTATAGTTTCTTTTATAAGTCATTTTAAAGCTACAGTTAATGCGAGGCTTTTTTTACCTCCCTCAGAACATGTACATGAGGGAGGTTTGGGTTTAATCAGCCTCACACACATAAATACTGTTTTCTGCATCTTCTGAAGCAACAGCAGTGTTACCCTCCATCGTCCCACTTTGATACCAAGCTTTTCACTTTAAGTCAATCACACGTCTCTCTGCTGCACAGATCTGATTACTGAAGTTGGTCAGCTTTCAACTTCAGGATGTTCTTCTTTGAGCTTAATGCACTAACCTTTCCAACCCCTTCAAACCTGTGAATGTACACCTCCTGCTCCTTTTCTGATGATTTCCTAAGTCTTTTCCTCTCTGTGTGTTTTGAAATCATGGCTATGCAAAGCAAATGCATCAAAGAAGGGGTTTCTTAACCAAAGGTAATAAATCTGTGGCAGCTTGCGTCCAACACAATCATTCACTGAGAGGTCACAGAAAGTGCTGCTGCTGCAACAATCTGTCATATGCAAAATGTTCTAGACTTATTTCCAAGATAAAAGTACACAATGTATGATAGCAATGTAATAATCCAAGTGTAAATACCTATAAATAAAACTCTTTCAAATTACACCTCTTCATGTGCATGAGTTATTGTAAAACGTTTTCTTCATTACTTCTTACAGGATGAATAGTTTTTGAGTATAGCAAAATACATATGGTTAATAAAAGAGAATTGATCATTTTGTTTTATTACTGCATGAGTCTCTGCAATCTGCTGAGAGACACATGGTGGTAACTTCTAGCTCAGTCAGAGTGAAACTAAGATTAAGACAAACTGTTCTCAAAAGCTGCAGGAAGACTTAGATGTTGCTTTTTCTTACTTTTTACATTACATTTTTATAAAGTAGGCAGTTGGGTGTCCTCTCTATTTGTATCATTCATCTTTACTAGCTGCTCCCAATTAAAGCACAATAACACTTATGGTGCTACTGTAGCCTGAGGTTGTAGCTGTGACAACCCTGACCACAGGGTGGCAGCAGAGACAAGCTTGAAGCCTCTGTAGTCAAGTTGTTCGTGTCAGCCCATAAACATTTAAAAAATGATCACTTGGTTTTTACCTCTAGGATTTCAATCATATTTTTGGAAAAACTCATCAGTTAAAACTCTTACTTATGATAATAAAATGTGTACTTGCAAGAAACATTATGAAAACATTATTTACTTATTTGCTATTGTCCTACTCTGTGAAATAAACTCACGCCATGAGGCCTGTTGTTTAACAGACTGATGTAATGATGACTGGCTGACTTCATGTAGGACAACAAAAGCCAAACTCAACAGCAAAACAGATTACACGAATAAAATTACACAACATACCCATATACTGCAAGATTACAAAAAACATGCCAAAAAAACTATACTGCAAGCCAAATATTTACCCTAACAAAGACCATTTCAACAAGACAAAATAATAAATGGAATACATCCATCTGGCTGTCTTTTTCTTTTTCTTTTTCTCTCTATGGACAAAATTTTCAGAAAACTTGGTTTAAAAGGTCATGATTATGCCATGATTCTCTATGCACTATAGAGAATAGTGTTGTCATAAGAAGATTTAGTTCAATAAAAAAACAAACAAACAAACAGATGTGCTCTGCATTTAAAGCATAGATCAGGGACTTTAAGGTCAATTTTCCAGGAATGATCTGTATGTTTTCACAATCCAGCTATATTGTATTTATGGGTATTGGAAGCTAAGTTTGTTCCTCTTTGCACATTATTCATATTTCCTTTACTTAAATCATCATCATTTGAGCACATACTTGTAATATTTGTATAAAGGCTACATTATATGCTGTTCAATTAAGAAATGATCATGTAAAAACTTGGAAAATAATTACAGTTTATGGTGAAATCCTGCTGGTTTCATATTATGAATGTGTTGGATAGATGTGTATTCTGCAATGTTGAGGATAAACCTGTAGACCAGGGATGTCCAAAGTGAGGCCTGTGGGCCAATTGTGGCCCACTGTCTTTTTTCATGCAGCCCCCAGCTTTCATCTTACGATGTATTAATTTTGTCACTTAAATTAGTCGTTCTAATTGTGTATATTTTCAGTGTCTGTCAGGTGCTTGTAAAGAGGTTAATATATCTGGTAACGTCTCAAAAAAATTTGGACTGGGCATAGGCTGATTTTGTAAAGCTAAAGCTCAATGCGTTCTGCAAAAATTCAACAACTGCTGATGCGTTTAATTGCATTTGGTATGATGCAAAAATGTGGTTTGTGAGTAGTTGAGAGTTAAAAAACACATGACAGAAAACAAGGCATAGAAGAAATTATGAAATGGTAAAGAAAAGACAAAAGTTGATGCATAAAATGGTTCAGAATGCAGTATCAAAAATATTTGGGGTTAAGAATGTTTCTATAATTGTCTTTAAAACAGATGTGATAATGTTCAGATCCTGATCCTGCCATAAAAATAATGAGATTTTTTTTCCCCTTAAGTTTGGTTTTACCTCATTGCTCTGTAATATATGCACAAGAATTTTCATTTTTTCAAATTCAATTTTTTTTTTTTTTAATTTGCTGCTGAAGTCATTTTAAAGAAGTATTTCTTAAATAGAGCACTCACCTTCCACTTTTTCTGATACGGCCCTTTCAGAAAAAAGTTTAACCCCCTGGTTTTATTGTGAAAGGTCTGAGCGGATGTTGTGTGGGGCCGTTGTTAGCAGAGTGTTGTGTTGTTGCTGAGTGTCTGTGGCAGATCTGTCACATCTGAGAGCTAACGGGACAACTATTGTGCTGTCATGTCAAGATCAGCCTGCCCCCTCTCCACACAGGACTGTTAACGACTTCATTTCTGCAGATTTCCACTCAGAGGAGGGTCAGAGGATAGAAATCTGGGCGGAGAGCAGAAGAGGGAGATGAAATGACAACGTCAACATTACAGGTAGGCTGCGAGCAGTTAGCACAGTTAGCACAGTTAGCACAGTTAGCCTGCTACAGGCTGGCCCATGAAGCAGACAAACTAACTGACTGAACAGTTGTGAGAAAGCATCAGAAAACTCCCTACATTACATTTTCAGAGAAATAACAGAATTTAGCTCAAATATAAACGCAGCAGTATAAGATAAGCTGCGCTGTGTTGGAGTATTAGTGCATTACTGATGTTAGCTCTCAGCTAACGGTAACCCTGCTCCTCCTCCTCTGTTTATAACGGGGCTGCTCCGTTAGCTGGGCTGTGGCCCTGCAAGGTGTCACAACAAAAAATAAATATCAGCCACCTCAGTTTCTTTTACTGGAATACGGGTTATTTCTGCACAAAGTGTATGGATTGTGTTGGTTTATCCTGTCGTATTGAATGTTGCTGTGTTTTGGTGCTAGCTTCAGTGTTGACAAGTGGAGACTAATATGAAGATACTGTTGGGCTCATAAGTTTACATTACCTTTCACAAGTTGTGAAATGTTGCACATTTTTTGGAAAATATGACTCAAAGAAATATAATTATGCAGGAATATTTTTCTTTTATTCAGAAAAAGTGGTTAAGTGAAGCTTTATTTATAATCTTTAAGTCATAATGCTAACTGAAATAACCCAAATGGCTCTAATCAAATACATGTTTGGCCTGATAATAATCACACAGGTTGGCACACAGGTGTAAGTAGTTACATGTGTGACTTTTATTTAATTGTAATGAGTGTACACATATAAATAGTTAGACTCTCAGCTAGGGCTGGGCAAATAATTGCAAATTAGATTAAACTGCAATATGACCTGCTGCAATACTCTAATCACAGACAATGCAATATTTATTTAACCTTAATGTGTCAGAATACCTGAATACATTTTTTTGCAGTTGATGCTTGATGTTCCACACCAGTGTTACTCAACCCTGCTCAACTTAAGAGCCAAGTTGATGAAAAATACCTTAGAAAGAGCAGAATTCAAGTGATGAAAAGTGGCAAAGTGGCAAGAAGTAACCATAGAAATAAGAGTAAGGTTACAAAAATGATCAAGAAACAGCAAAATGGGGTAAAAATTGTGAGAAAATGTGTAAATAGTAAGAAAGTAGCAAAACAACTGGTCTAAAAGTGGGAAAAATATGAGTGAAAGTGACTGAAATGGGAAATAAGCTGTCACAAGTTACAAAAATGGTATTGAGTGCACTGAAATAAACATACTTTACTTTCTCTTTAAAAAAATCTTTTTTTTTATTTATCTAGTGTAATATTGTAATTTTCTGAGACACTGGATTTGAGGTTTTCATTATATGTAAGTAATGATTATCAACATTTCAAGAAATGAAGGCTTGAAATAATTCACTCTCTGCTTAATGAGTGCATATAAATCAGTTTAACAACATCTAAGATGGGGGAATGAAAAAATAATCGCAACTAGATTATTTTTGCATATCGTTCAGCCCTAGTCTCAGCTATGAAGAGAGCTGCATTTCAGTCAGAGCTGCACAAGTTTTCTGGATTCTGATCCTCTGGGGAAGCAAAAGAACTGTCCTTGAGAAAAGGTGGTTTAAACTCATAAAACAGGAAGGATACAGAATGACATCCAGAAATCTTGAAATAGCATTGGGTAGTGGTCAGACTTGGATTAAGAAGTGTAAATTGTTTCATTCTTTAGGTGACAAATTCTGCCAGGGTATATAAACTCATGAGCACAACTTTACCAGCACCCAGGGAGAGAAATGAATGCCAAGTTTACATTACAGTTTCTATTTTAAATAGGTGTTCTCAGTCTTAAAGAAAAAAGAAAGATAGAGGTTTCATGGTGAATTACATATTCCTATTTGGAAATCTGTTCAAGTTTTTGTTCAGCAAAAGATTTTTATTTTTTAAACAGCAGGTCAGGGTAGCAAGCTTTTTATTGGAGGGGGAGACAGAAAAAAGAAAACAAATGCAACGGAAAAAAAAAATACAAACGCTGTAGTTACTGAAATGAGCGATTTCAGTGTTTTGGAAAACTCCCAATGATGCAAAGGACAGCAAGTTGAAAAAGAGTATACAAATTTATGGAGAATTTACTGAGTTAATTAGTTAAAATAAATTCAAAAAACAAGGAAAATTGAATAAAATGAAAAGATAAGTTACAAATTTTTCTAAGGAGGTAGAACTGAACATTATTGATTTTTCACGCACTAAGAGATACAAAATGTGTGATAATTGTTTGCGTATGTGCCAGTTCTTATGTAGCTGTGTTTGTATTTTTGGATCATGTATGCCTAAAATGTGAAGATCAATTGTCAGATTACTGATGTAAGAGTCTTATAATTAGATAATTTTACTATCTAATGTCCTTGTTTGTACCACAATATGTGTTCAAAATAACAACTGGGCCCCTCATGTATGAAGGAAAAGTTCTTTTTGAATCTTTCTAATGGTTCTGTAAACTTTGTAGCTTATAGAGCACTTTTTATGGGTGTTAAAAAATGCAGTTTACTTGTATGAAAATAAGAAATAACCTCACCTTTTTGTCCCAGCTAACATTTACAAAACATCAGCCTTCATTCATGAGATCCCTCCCAGAATCCCTCTCTCATTTCTCATGTCCCATGTTTGTGTATGTTGCAGAAAGCGATTGATCTTGTGACCAAAGCCACAGAGGAAGACAAGGCAAAGAACTATGAAGAGGCCTTGCGGCTGTATCAGCATGCGGTGGAGTATTTCCTACATGCCATCAAATGTGAGTGCTGCTGTTTTCCCCATTAGTTATGGCGAAACATTGGTATTTACATTGTTGTTTATGATTATATTTTTTCCTCTAGATGAGGCCCATAGCGACAAGGCAAAGGAGAGTATACGAGCCAAGTGCATGCAGTACCTGGACCGAGCGGAGAAACTGAAGGACTACCTTAAAAACAAAGACAAACAGGGCAAAAAGCCCGTTAAGGAGGCACAGAGCAATGACAAGTACGAAACCACAATGTCTCAGATACAAGTTCAAGTCACTGAGTCTTTTTTAATTTGTGTGTTTGACACTTCTTGTGTTTGTTTCTGCTTCAGGAGCGACAGTGACAGTGAAGGTGAAAATCCAGAGAAGAAGAAACTGCAAGAGCAACTCATGGGTGAGTGAACTGTGACTGAGGAAGGTGCCACAGGTCACAGAGAAAGCATGAAGCATGTTAATGGATCTGATATTTGTATGATTTTTGACCTGTGTGGTCCTGGGATACAAGTGATTTGACTGATGCTTCAAATGTATTTGTAGAGCACATTTAACAAGATCAGCAAAGTGCTTTACTGTCAGAAAACACAGCAAAACACGAAACATTAAAACCAAGATCACGTCACAAAATAAATAAATGTAGCATTCACGATAAGTTAAAAGTCAAGAAACAAAAGTGTTTTAAGACGTGAATTTCATTAAATGATTTGCAGCACTCTGCTAAAACTGAAATCCTTTTTAACTTAATATATTAGCTTCCGAAGTTGAGTAAATTTATGAGTTCTTATTGAGCCTCCTTCACGTTTAGTTACTCAAACCCTGCTCCGCTCGTGTGTTCAGGTGCCATCGTCATGGAGAAGCCCAACGTCAGGTGGAACGATGTTGCTGGACTGGAGGGAGCAAAGGAAGCCCTGAAGGAAGCTGTCATCCTGCCCATCAAATTCCCTCACCTCTTCACTGGTACTGTCAGATTGTCTGATCCTAAAAGGTCTCAGAGGAGCTCTGAGTTTTACAGCACAAAACCTTTCACACCATATTTTTTTCACAGTTTTATTATGAGTGTTTTAGTAATAGCCATCACACTATAACTGTCAGTATGGAGAAGTTTCACAGACAAACTTTGGCTATTTATAGCAGGGGATATTTATTTTCACCTCTTTGATGTTAATAATTGCTTACTCATAACTTAAATCTGCTTCCTTCTGGTTATCTTTGTGCTCTCTTCCTGTTTTTCTATCAGTCATGTGTCACCCTTATTCACTCACTTTATCAGCCGTAGGTTTTTAAAGCTTTCTCAAAAACTGATCTTATAATACAAGACTTCCACTTTCATCATGTTGAGCTTTCACTTACAGTTATTAAAATGCAAAATTAAAAAATGAAAGTCTGTTTTTAACGCCTCACGCTGCATCTCAGTCATTACATTAAAGTCTCCCTCACTCTCTGTTTGTGACGCAGCCTGAAACAGATGTGAGTGTAGGGACATTAACGGATAAGACTTTTGAATGGGCCGTTTTTAAATACTAAAATCAAGGATATATATTTGGCCATTGTTCAAACATTTGGGGTGTAGTATACACAAGTATTGATGCAAAAAACCCAGTTAAGAGATTTAAATATTTTAAAATATTGAATTAGCAGAACAGGCTTGAAAAAAGTTATTTGGGGCCACCATAAATCGCACATTTATTTCTTTAACATTACTTACAGTTCCACGAGTATTAGTAATTACATAAACAGCTTAAGAAGGTCAATCTACAAGATTTGTAAATAAAAAAATATCATTCACTGGGGTGCAGATGGCTTAATGGATTAGGTCACGCACCTTAAGCGGGTTTGAATCCTGCAGCCCGTTTCCCGCATGTCACTCCTCACTCTCTCCCCCTTTCCTACTCTACTCTCTCCACTGTCCTTCTCTATCACATTAAAGGCATGAAAAGACCAAAGCATAACTTAAAAAGACCCAAAAACGTATTATTCACAGTTTTGGGGCGGTTGCCCACGATACCCAAAAATGCTGAATAAGTTACTTAAGTTAAGAAATAGGTTTATTTGCAAATATCAGAAAGACTAAATAAGCTTCCAGGTGTTTCATTGGGTTCCTCAGATGTGTCTGGTTGATGAAATACCCTGTCCATGAGGTATATTCAAAATTAAAGTCTCTAAATTGCGTTTTCTTGATGGTTGCCTTGGACGATATATCATATAATGAATGAACATGTTTAGACAACATTTATTTTTATGTTATAAAGAAAATATAAGCGCGAATGCTTCATGATTTTGTCAGTGAATGCAAAACATGTTAGAAATTATGCCAAAGAGGGCAATGGGTATATTCAAATTGATTTACAGCAATTTTTAACCGGTTGTCCAAATAGAAGTTGAAGATGGACAGTCGCCCCACATGATGTTTTGAGACTTTAGAGCATAAAAATGACCAATAACTAAAATACATATTTTGTTTTTAATATAGTTTGAGTTTCTTTAATGAAAAAATTCAGTCTGACATAAAAAGTGGGCATCACGTCATTGACCTATAGGCAGGTGGTGGCTCCATTAATGTATCATTTTAAATGGCACACTGATGGAAAATGTTGAAATTGGAAACAACATACAGTGTAGGATTTATTGTTTCTTTGAAGGCAAAATGCCTTTCAGATACTTTGAAACAGTTGCTGAGTTTAATGTTCATTTTCATGAGCATTAATTCAAACAGTGTTTTCACTTGGTTTGGACTTTCCATCCTTGTGTTTTGACTGTTCCTGGGCAGAGAAGAGAATCAGTCCTGACAGTGAGAGCAGGCTGGTACATGTGAGTCTTACGTAACCTTAAAATAACTGCTGCTCTCTGTGTCCTCGTGTCCTCAGGTAAGAGGACTCCGTGGAGAGGCATCCTGCTGTTCGGCCCTCCAGGAACGGGGAAGTCCTACCTGGCCAAGGCTGTGGCTACTGAAGCCAACAACTCCACCTTCTTCTCTGTCTCCTCCTCAGACCTCATGTCCAAGTGGCTGGGAGAGAGTGAAAAGTATGTCTGATGTCATACAGTACATACGGGTGTAAAAGAAGTCCATGTATGTGTTTGTTTACATCCTACGACAAACAAAACTGACATGACATCAGAGAACCTCACTTCACAGAAACTGTCATGTCATGTCCAGTCTGTTAGATGATTTTGTGTCACAGTCACAGGAGACGTGCTCTACTGCTGTGGTGGTAAAGGCTTGAAAACGATGATAAAAAGGGATGGAATAAATGTCAATAAGATGGTATGAGATGAGATTCAACCTTATTGTCACAACACATTTACAAGTAAAGAGCAATGAAATGAGGTTTGGCATCTCACAATAACCAGAAAGTGCAAGAGTGTTTATTATGTACTAAAGTTTTTACAGGGTTACAGTTAAAGACAAGATAATGTGAATTATTTGTTGCATATTGATAAATTGCATAGAAAAGTGATGACATAAATATATTTTACAGATAAGAATATACAGATCAAGATGCAGTGAACATGCAACACCAATGGACAGAAGGGTGTATGTGGATGATTCAGAGATAATATATAGATGAATAACTTAAGAGGCGATGTGAACATACCATACAAATGAAGGTGCAGTGAGAAATAATGCACCTTCCACTGCAATGCACCTTGTCTCATTGCTCAGCTGCGTGTATTTAGATAAGCTAATAAACATATATTTCTGGACTTTTCCAGTGCAAATAAGCCAAGTGCAAACACTGGAGCTTAAAGCCACAAATAGATGAAGATAAATAAAAGCATTTTCAGAGGTTTGATTATGTCTGAAGTGTCAGATTTCCAGGTCATTACAGCAACCGTCTCCTTTTTCTTCCAGGCTGGTGAAGAATTTATTCGACTTGGCTCGCCAGCACAAACCCTCCATCATCTTCATCGATGAGGTGGACTCGCTGTGCGGCTCCAGGAATGAGAACGAAAGTGAAGCTGCACGCCGCATCAAAACAGAGTTTCTGGTCCAGATGCAGGGTGAGTTTAATCAAAGACTGACACTCAGAAAACAAATACCCAGCACTAAGTATTACACAAAATGCATGACCCTGAAAAAAACCTTGAGGAAACTGATTGTTGCAGATTCAAACCAAGCTCTCTGGTTTTGCAGGTGTGGGAAACAACAACGATGGGATCTTAGTGTTGGGAGCCACA
Organism: Thalassoma bifasciatum; assembly: GCA_008086565.1. Taxonomy (NCBI): domain Eukaryota; kingdom Metazoa; phylum Chordata; class Actinopteri; order Labriformes; family Labridae; genus Thalassoma; species Thalassoma bifasciatum. The sequence continues at coordinate 12,762 of RPOG01001301.1, forward strand.
AACATCCCCTGGGTGCTGGACGCTGCCATCAGAAGAAGGTCAGAGGTCACTTCAGTCCTCAGCCTCATTTTTTTTGTCTGTGTTTTCCTTTGTGTCATGAGTGAAACTGATCCTCACCTGTCCGAGGGGGTTCAGTTTGGTAGTTCTCCTCTCTGTATTTGAGCTCTCAAAATACTTATTGAATTTAGTGCATGTGCGCTCAAGGGGAACTCATTACTGAACAAGTTTTGACACTAGTGTGTTAAAGTTCTCGCACAATCAAGTGTGTACATAGTGCACACAGTGTTCTGCATGTGTGTGTTCTCACAGCAGTGTCTCACATTCGACACAGCACAGGAGAGAAATGTTAAAGAGCAGGAGGGTGACCCAACGTCTCTGGGTTCAATAAAAGTGATTTGAATCAGTGAATTATTAACTGAAACACTTTTCATCTCCAATATTTTCTCTGAAATTAACTCGAAGACTGAAAATCTATTTTGCAAAACGGTAGGAAGAAAATTTGAAATGTTAAGGGTCTAGACACAAGTTTCCCAGAGCTCTGTCTGTCATTTAATGTTCTTTTTTTGGCTTTATTAACCTTGATTTGATTTGATTTTAAGTATTCAGACAAATATTAGATCTAGGCGTCTCGTCATTCTTAATTGTGACAGAAAAAGTGACAGAAACATCCAGAAGCTTTGATTCTGTCATGATGAGTTGTTGGAGAGCACAAAAAACTAGATTTCCAATGGAGGAGTCTAGGGATGCACAGATACCTTGTTTTAGCAAACCAATTACAAGTACTTTCATTTGAGTACTCATCGATATTGAGTACTGATCCGAATACTTAACAACATCTCTACAGTTCTGATGATTCTGTGACTTTGAATATTTTCTATTTCTTCACTCTCTCATTTTAACAAATGAAATGAAGACCATGATGCACCTGCACATGTTGACATTTTAATGGTCAACAGTCCTCTATCTGAGCACCAATTACAAGCCAACCTTTTATACAATGTCTTGGTATTCCCCGTACTTTTACAAGTACAAGTACAAGTATAATACCAATTCTGGTTTTGGTATCTGTGCATCCCTACAGGCGTCATCAACATTTAGACCAAAACTAGCACAGGACTCAGTATCTTAGTAGTGATGAGAAAGAAAACCCTCTGGTAAATCCTGTGACAATCTGTCTTAGAGTTTTTGTTGAAAAAGAAACAAACATCGTGACATTTTTCACAGTAATCTGGATCTGTTTTATATTCTCGTCTTTTGTAGTTTGAGACTGTCTCTTTAGCCTCATTGTGTCTTAATCTTGAGGGCGGGGAATAAATACTTTAAATAGCTGATGATGTGTGTGTGTCTGTCTCCTGTCAGATTTGAGAAGCGTATCTACATCCCTCTGCCTGAAGAACCAGCTCGCGCTCAGATGTTTCGTCTCCACCTCGGAAACACTCCACACAGCCTGAGCGAGGCCGACCTGCGACAGCTTGCCCATAAAACAGATGGTTACTCGGGTGCAGACATCAGCATCATCGTCCGGGACGCTCTCATGCAGCCTGTCAGGAAGGTCCAGTCTGCCACACACTTCAAAAAGGTGAACACAGGCAGCCACTCAAAGAAATCAGGAATCTAACCAAGTATTCATTAATAAAGTTGATTTTTTTTTTTGTGTTTCCTGAAGGTTCGTGGGCCGTCTCGGAGCAACAACCAGGTGATGGTGGACGACCTCCTGACCCCGTGTTCGCCTGGTGATCCTGCAGCTCTGGAGATGACCTGGATGGATGTGCCTAGTGATAAGCTATTGGAGCCCATTGTCTGCATGGTGAGGCGCCTTTTGTAACTTTAACATCCAACCTACAACTATTTACTTTGAGGCTGCGTTTGTACGTTTCACTCACAAACACAAAAAAGGCAGCGAAAAAAATCTGCGTTCGCACGTAGACACTGAGGGGCTGAAAGTGCTGTTGTATGCGTGATGTTAACATGACAACAGTTTAGAGCCTGGAGTAGAGGTGAGCTGATCATCAGGTGAATATGGGTCAATGACAAAAAGAGGGTCCAAAAACTTATTTTTAAAAAGTTCTTTGAAAATGGATAAAAAACATATTTCTGAGAGAAGAATTATGTTTTCTAACAGATTTCAGCAGTTGACTAACAGTATTTTTAATTTCAGCACCCAAAAATGTCAGGTGGCGCAACCAAATATATGAAAATATATTTATATGTTCCTGTTATTTTTTCTGTGGGAAATTATTGGCAAGTATCTCTCAAGTTTCTGTAGTGACTCATACATTTTCATTTTGTGTGTTTCATTTCTTTTATTTGTGAATAAGATAAATAATTTGATGTTAAAATAACATTTCACATTATTACATTGGTTGTACCACCTGACATGGAAATTGTTCCAGTCACCAATGAAGTGAAAAAACCTTTTTTATCAGTATTTCAGAGAAATCTACAAACTTTTCCACTTGGTCACAAATGTCATTTGGGCTCCTCTGGCTGATGCAGTTTCCTGTTTCCTGTTTTATTCTCTTCACTTTAAAATAAAAGTCTAATGTTACGGTTGCACCACCCTGACATTTGACAAGGTGAAAATTATGGGACAAAAGTTTTTTAAATTTCTCAACAGCTTTAAAATTATTTTTATTTGCAAAGAATGTTTTATTTAAAAAGGTTCGAGCACAAAATAATGCCACTGTGTTTTTAATTTCCATTTACAATAACTGATATTCAATTTTTAGAGTTTAATTACTGTGGATACTTGTCAGGACGGTTGCACCACCTGACATTTTGGGGGTTTGAGGTTCCAAAACACAAAAAACATGTTATATTTTAATAGTTTAGAGATGTGTTCAAATAACACAGGTTTCATAGAATAAAGAAATACATGTGATGAAATACTCAATTCATGATGGAAGGAAATATTGCACTCTGACACAAAAAAGGAACGTCACGTCATTGACCCATATATTGAATGCGTCCTCACTAGGGTGACAGTGTGTTTTCTTTTTTGGTTGTAAAATTATGTCAGGTGAGATTTTATGAAATTCCTGATACATCTGGGGTTTTCGCAGCTTGTTCTACAGACCATTGATATATAAAACAAAGCAAAGCTGCACTGAGCCACTGGCATTATTCTGCTGCACCAAGCTGACAAGATTTGAACAGGAAAACATACTCTGACTGTTTACACTGAGCTTTCAGGCAGAAAATGCTGGAGTTGAAGTGCGCTTTTACAGACGAACTGCAGATATATGGTATTGACCCAATTCTAGGATGAGCTTTTTTTACTTGAAAATTATGTGAAAGAGTGGGGTCATCTTATAATCAGGGTCAAACACATGCTGATAGTCATCTGTGGTCTTTCCACAACCATAACAGCAGAGGGTGCCAGCTTTTTGTAAAGCCAGCAACCTCACTGTCTCTTATAATTATTTCAACAATTTTCTCAGAACTTCAAGAAAACATAGTTTTTTAGAATAAAGAAAATTTTGGTTTTTAGAGTCTTTTGCTGAAGCTTGATCTTGAAAAGAGGGGGGTCTTCTTATAATCAGGGTCGTCCTATTTACTAGTTTCTGAACTTTTCACTTAGATTTTGACATGTTGTTTGTATTTTTGCACAAAAGATAAACATTTATGGGTTATGAAGCTAATTTTTCATCTTTGAGTGTCTCAGGGTATTTTTGCAGGATATCACAGAGGCTGGGTAGGGTGGTCAGTAAATTCAGCAGCACAAGCATGACACAGCAGTCTGCCATCGCTACTGTTGTTTTTGACCGGTTTGTGCGTGGACATGCCACAGTAAAATAAAATAGAAGTATTAAGAACATAGAATAGTAATGTGCAATGAAAGTAAAAGTGCAACAAAATAAAATAAATAGTGTATGCTATAAAAGTGTAATGTGCAAAGTGGCAGCCAGCATTTCCACTGAAAACTCTGGTTTGTCATTTACACAGCAACACTGAAATGGCGTTTCGGGAAAAAAAATCTACTACTGAGTTGTCTAAAACACTTTTTCCATGTAAACAAGAAGCCAAAATGCATCATACTGTTGTGTTTCACTCTTAGACTGTTGTCGTGGAAACAACCCTTAAATTTGCAACCCAACTTCAATAAACTGTGAGTTATTTTGTGGTCTTTCAAACAAGAGCTAGAGTTGCAGATACTATGCTGACTTATCTATGATCTGTAAATATTTGATCTGGGCTGTGACCTGAAGTCAAAGCAGGCTAATGATAATCCTGAGAGGAGTTGCAGAAAATCGGTGCATGTGCTTCTGGATGAGGAGCCAACAGTGCCATGCTACTATCTGTTGGATTATAAGTGAACACCTTTATGTCTGAAACCCTTCTGAATGTTAGGGTGTCGCTTCCACACGAGCAAGAAAAAGAAAAAACATGATCACAGCATGAAAATCAGTCCCACAGAAAGTATTGATACATTTGTGTTTCTTCCTACACAGTTTTGTTTCAGTATTAGCTCCATAAAGAGATGAAATGACTGAAGTGTTTTGTATCTCCTCCTCCTCTGCAGTCGGACATGCTGCGCTCTCTCTCCACCACCCGTCCCACAGTCAACACTGAAGACCTGCTGAAGGTGAAGAAGTTCACAGAGGACTTTGGGATGGAGGGCTGAGGCGGGGTGGGGGCCCTCTCTCTCCGGTCTGTCCGACACGGGCTCAGACGACTCTCCATGCGCTGCCCTCAAACCCATCTAACTGCTGTATCATCCTGTAAGCTTTCTCTCAGCCCAGCACTTGGTTCACTTCCTCTCATGGGTGGGGGGGTTGACCAAATGCTCCGTCTTAATGTGATTTGGTATTAGGACAACGGAGCCTGTTTCCCTCAGCCGCTTCAGCGTATTCACTACAAGAACTCTTCATCTAACCCAGCCATCACCGTGAGGCTGAAGCTGAAGGTTGGCCCCTCTCTGAGCCCAACGTCTGTCTGACTGAAGGACTGTACATTTTGTTGCCATCGTGCACTTTGCTTTGGATCGCCATGAAGGACAGTGACGTCTGAAGAAGAAGAAGAAGAAGAAGAAGAAGAAGATAGTTCTCCTGCCTGGCATGCGAGTGTGTGAATGCATCCAATGTTTTTATTAAATGTGTGTCTTCTTGTGCGTGTCTATGAGTTGAGAGCCCTGTTACTTTGTTTTTTGATGAAGGGTTTAGTTAACTAATCATCTCTGCCTCAGTGTCCCCAAACAGTGACACATTCATGTTCTACATTTACAACATGAGAGATGTGTTTGATTGAGAGTCAAACGTTTCACTGATTCACTCTGAACACCATGAGGTACGTTTAATCACAGCTCTGTAGGAGTTTTACCTCTCGCTGTGTCAATGTTTCTTTTCTCTGAAGGGACTTCTGGTCCAAGTTAAAAGCCCAGGTTATATGTTACAATTGTTCTGGAGCTTCTAATTACAGGACGTGGACAAAAAGTCAACAAGCTGCTCTGTAAGGATGAAATTCAGACATCTTGAATTCTGTCGAAACCTTTCATCATTCGTGAAGTTCCTAAAAATAACCAGCACAGTCTGTTTGATTTTTTCACATTTGGTACCACTGAGCATGAAAAGTCAAACATGTTTACCCTTTTGCACTTTTTTCTCTTAAATGGATGACAAAACAAGCTCGAAGAAGCTTAATAATCCAGTTTGAACTCATGGGAACTTAAACCAGCTGATGAAGGTTCAGTGAAGTGAAGCAAAGCTCCAGAACATTCTCTGACAAAAACAAACCATAAACTTTCATTCAACCACACTCAAGCTCTTGTTTTCTACACTACATTTCCCAGAATGCACCTGTCTGAGTTGGCACTGAGCTGTTTTGTGTTCTTTTTAGAAGTGCGTGTGTGTGTTTTCTGGTGTCAGAGGTTCAATGAAGCACATCTCTCTTTGTTCCTGCACATTATTTATTGGACATGTGTGAGCACATGTAACTTGACTGACTATGATAGAGACTCAGTATGTTTACACCTCCAGTATTTCTTCTTCTGTTGATGTTTCCAGTGATAGATTTTCCTTTTTTTTGTCAAATATACTCACCAAGTTCTCACCTGAGGCAGACACTCCTGTACTGTGTGGTGGCTGCGTGTTCAGGTCCAGCTGTGGTCGTCAGACTGGAGCTCACAGTGGATCAAAGTGCTGTTGGGTGTTTGTGTGAAGCAGCTCTCTGACCTCTCACTGTCTGATCAGAGCCGTGGAGCAGCTGTGGAGCTGTGGTGTGTTCGCTCAGAGTGCTGTGACTGTGATTGTGGAGGTAAAAACTGGTTCAGTGGGAGGTCAGCTGTTCTTAGTGTCCCTGTGAGGGGCTCAACCTGCCGCCGGCCCTGTTACCATGACTACTAATTTACCCTGCATTAATAAAAACTGACATTTCAAATGAAAAAAGACGCTGCCTGCTGTTCTGTTTTTATTCTACTCAGTTGATTTCTCTCTCTGCACTTTTCTTGTTTTATCCTGGGCTGAATTTAATTCTTCAATATTTTGACCATTTAGTCATTGTTTTCAGTGCAGATCAGCTCACACAAATGTGCAGCTGTACCTGAAATACTCACCTTTACAGTTTTCCACTCACAGCTGCTGATAGCGAGATTTAAAGGTGAAGTATGCAGCAATTTCCTATTAATTTTGTTTATTTGTTTACACACAACATCCAAACTGGGCTCCTCCTTCGTGGCTCAGTGTCAGCGGCTGCGCATGCTCACTGCCACCGGCCGTAGCTAATAGCACGGCTAACAGTCAGAGCTTCATAAACGCACCATAGACCAGGGGTGTCCAAACTTTTTTCCAAAAAGGCCCTATCGCATACTGTGAGATTGACCAAGGGCCGTGCTCTTACTGATTCGTTTATTAACAGTGAAAGTTACAAATGAGTTCTCAATTCTTCCTTCTTCCTTTGTGGATAATAATGCTTCTAGTTGGAAAACACTAAGGAAACACTCAGAACAAGCTCACACTGCAAAAACTGAAATCAAAGCAAGTGTTTATGTTGTAAAGCGAAAATTGTTGCATTAGAATAAATTCAACATTCACCTAACAACTCCAATAAATGTATTAATTCAAGATACTTTAAGACATAAATGCTGTCTGACTTACTTGTATAGAGTAAAAATATCTGCCAATATGGTGAGAAAAAAAATAAATTTATTAATGTTTCTATTTTAAGAAACTTGATATAAGACATGTGCTTGGATTTTGGTCTTTGCAAACTCTGTTAAAGCCACAGACAGATTTTCATCACAGACACTGGCGACATCCTATACCAGCAGAAAAGAGCCAAAGGGGAAGATTGTAGCTAAAAATGTCTCTACACTGTTTTTATCAGTTTAAAATCCCTGTGTTTGATTGGACATGTGATTGGAGAAAAGAAAACCAGTGTGTGATGTTCTGTAACAAACACTTGCTTCAAACCTTTAGCTAGTTTCTGTTTTAATCATGTGGATATGGTTTAGATGATGCTTCTCATAAACAACGGAGAAGCACATGAGCCCAGAAATAAGATGAGTCTTTTCTATGATTCCTTAAACTGTAGACTGACTCCAAACACTATTTTCTGTCTGAAATCAACTATTACAGATGACCTAGTGTAGTAAAAATCAACCTTTTACTTTGACTTTCAACAAAACAGGAGAAATAAAAAAGCTAGAAACATTTAGAGCAGGCACACAGCTGTGAGCAGAGAAACAGAAACACTTCTCTTTTTCATCTGCTCCTCTGACTCTGACTCTGAACAGTCACATTCTTCTGCTCCAGTCCTGTTTCCCCCTGAGTCACAGAGCTCTTCATAAAGATCTGCTTTAGCTGTGAACAGAGCTCCGGCAGGTTGGACCCTCAGAGCAGAGAATGGCTCCTTCTTTTAAATCCACCAGACTGATCCCTGCAGACGTCTGTGCAGGTGCTTCAGCCAGGTGTCCATCAGAGTTTGATGTGAAACCTTCTCCTGAGCTGATTCCTGCTCCAAACATGCAGCGGTGACAGAAAGCAGCGTTAACCTTCAGAGGGCTGAGTCCAGTTTGTCTCTGTGCTCCTCACACTTTGCTCCTCTTGTTGTGGCTCTCAGCAGCAGCAGCAGCAGCAGCCCTCTTGTTACGGTGGTGGGGGAAGGTTGGCATCAGCTCTGGCTCACAGGCTACAGGGAGAAACAGGGAGACGAGATTAATGATCGATTATTGCTCCGTTTCAGCTGTTGTGAAGTCTTTTCACTCACGTAGAGGTTTCTCTTTGAAGTAGGAGCTCTCTAAGCTGTCTTTGGCTGTGGCTCTGAAGGAGGAAGACAGAAATCATCAGTCACATTTGGCTTCATTTCAGAATTCAAAGTAAAACTCCTGTTTCTTACTTTTTGTGCCCTGTTTTACCTTTTTTAAGTTTATAAGTTTGACAAAAAAATGAAAAAATCAGTATTTTCATGCAAAGTGAAACTATGACTATTCCCACCTCTGCCCTGATTGGCTCGTTTCTTCTGTGAATTTAAATTAAAGTGTGATTTTTTCGTCATTTCCTATTCTTTATTGGGGCAGAAATTTGCAAAAATAATGTAATGTTTTGGCACTGTCACATAGTGGCCTTGTTTTGGAACAACGTTGAGAAAATGTGTTTAGAAATTGGCTTGTCTTTAAAATTAGATTTTGTTTCTGTATTCTTAGGAGAGTTTGTGGACAGTAATGACTTAGTTAACCTAGTTATTGTTTTTGGTTAAAAACGATTATTTTTAAGGCCATAGATAGATCTTCACTCAATATTATTTCCTTTAAAAGATTTGTTCAGAGATATATAGTTTTAGAAGGTTATATGGTCGAAACCGACAATGATGCCAAAACATATGAAAGGAGATGGGAGGTTCTCAAAGGTTTATTTTGAAAATGTTAACTGAACTAGTCTATATGTATACTTTTTTTTTTTTTCGTACCATGTGTAGTTTTGTGTGGGAGGTGAGGGTGAGTGGGGTGTATTTTGTGTTTATGTTGTCTTGTCTGTTTATGTAATTAATAAAGAAAAAAATTATAATAATAATGTAATTGCAGTTATTATTATTATTTCCTATATTTGAATTGCAATTTTTTGTGCGATTATTTCTACATTTCCATCTTTCTTGTTTTTAAACAAACATATTTCAGGACATGAAGAGTTACATTAATTACAGCATAACAACTCACTTCAACTACTACTTATGACTGCTTTTTGTCCAATTAAGGCTCTTTTCACTTCTTTTTTGTCACTTTTGGGCTATTTTTGTTGTTACCTCCTCTCAATTTTCACATTCACTCCCAATTATCTTGCCAATTTTTGTTGGTTTTGGGCATTTTTTCCACTTTTGGGCCATTTTTGCAACTCTGAATTTTCTTTAAGTTTCCTCCAAAATTTTTACTTACTAATTTTTGTCACTTTTTGGCCATTTTATTCACTTTTCACTCTTTTTGCCACTTTTTTTTAATACCTTCTCACTAACATCCAGGCTCACTCCCAATTTTTTTGCCAATTTTTATGACTTTTTGGCCATTTTTGACACTCTTCACTCTCAACTTAAAACCTTTTTAAGACCCAAATGATTTGGTGAAATTCTTAAACTGGTCTTAAGTGTTTGGATCAAGAGTGTATGATGTGAAAATGAAGTTATACACAGAGGAGGATGTTTTCTCAGCTGAACAGGGGCAGATTAATCTCACCCACAATGACCTGAGTGTTTACCTGCGCTGTGGGTTGTACATGAAGAGCAGGTTGAGCAGTCTGTGTCCAGCATCAGACAACCAGGTGAATTTGTTCTTCAGATTGTTGTAGGGCTGCTTCCTCAGACTGTACTGACCAATGAGAGGCAGCTGAGAGAAACCCTGACAAACACACACACACAGATTCATGATTCAAGACTTTATGGACTCATAGTTAAATTTATTCTCGATAACTGTGGAGCTGCAGACTCACCGGCCAGATGTTTTCGTTGGGGGTCCCCAGCAGCTGCACGATCAGGTCCACCTGCTGGATCTCAGAGGTTCCTGGAAGCAGAGGTTTGTGAGCCAGCAGCTCTGCCAGGATACAGCCCACAGCCCTGCAGAGGAAACACCACATGTCCAGTTTGTTCAGGTCTGATTTCTTCAAATGTGATCAGTGTTTGATAGATTTGCTCGGAAATCTGCTCTCTCCTCACCACATGTCCAGAGCTGTAGTCTGGGTTTTGGTCCCTAGGAGGAGCTCTGGAGCTCTGTACCTGCAGACAGATGAAGCAGGGAGTGAGATCTTAAGGTGAGGAAGCAGAAGGTGAGTGAAAGAGAGATTATCTGCAGGGTACAACGCACTCACCCAGACACTCACCACAGTGTGACTACTCGAGGTGTCATGGGTCGCTGGGGGATGCCGTAATTCCTGGCCAATCCGAAGTCAGCTTCATATAGAAACAAGAATGAGATCAAGAATTATGAGAACAGCGTTAAATGCAAGAAATACGAAATATATCATATTCAGGTTGATTTGAACCATCAGAGCTGATGAAAATCACTCTAAAAAGATGTTAAAGTTCCTTTCACCAATGCAAGAACAGAAGCTTCTCATATCCATGATAACATGTCACATAATTTATAAGCCTTTACATAAGTTACTTTCACACTGACTCACAGAAATAATCTGAAAATCTTTACATAATGAGAAATGCTCAACAATCTCCTTAAAAAGATTTTTTTTTAACATATTCTTGTTTTCTAATGTTTATAGTTTCCTTATTTTTGGTAAGTAGCTAACTAATAAATACAAAACCCCTCATGATCAAGTAAATGCTTCAACCAGTTTCACTCGACAACCAGAGGCTTTGGACAACACTAGTGTCAGACATTCATCAAGCTGCTGTAAATCTTCCTCAGAGGATTTGCTCCATGTTTACATGACAGTATCAAATAGTTCCTGCAGATTTGTGTCTGAACGTCCATGATGAGAATCTCCTGTTCCTCCACATCCCACAGCAGCTCTACTGGACTGAGATCTGGAGACTGTGGAGGTCGTTGGAGTTCAGGGAACTCATGGTCGTGTTGAAGAAAACAGTTTGAGATGATTTGATCTTTGTGACATGGAGTTTTCTCCTGCTGGAGGTTTCTATCAGAAGGTGGTTCACTGAGCTCATAAAGGGATGGACATGGTCAGCAACAACACTCAGGTAGACTGTGACTTTAAACCAGGCTCAGTTGGTACTAAGGGGAACAAAGTGAGACAAGAAAATCTCCTCCACACCATCAAAGCAGCAGCAGCTGAAGAGTTGATCCTCGTCAGGATGGATCCATGTTTTCATGTTGTTTCCTCCAAATCCTGAGTCGACCGTCTGAATGTGGAGCAGAAATCCAGACTCATCAGAGCAGGCAGAGTTTTTCAGTCTCTATGCTCCAGTTTTGGTGAGGACGTGTGAATTGAAGTTCCAGTTTCCTGAGTGCCCTTCGTCTGCTTCAAGCTTGGACGTGTTGTGTGTCTCTTTCTATCATCTCCAACCAGTCTGTCCATTCTCTTCTGACCTCTGACCTCTGACATCAATAAGAAATTTAGTCCCAGAGAAACTGCTACTCACTGGAGATTTCCTCTCTTTGGGACCATTCTCTGTAAACACTGGAGATGGTTGAGGGTTCAAATCCCAGGAGATCAGCAGTTTGTCAAACACTCAGACCAACAATCATGTCATGTTCAAAGTCTCTTAAATCATCTTTCTTCTCCATCCTGATGCTACCTTGTGATTGGCTGAGAAGATATTTGTTAATGGTGGATGGTGAGTGTTGTTTGTATTTCATACCTCAGTCTGAGAGGTCAAAGGTCAGTGTTGCGGTGCAGGGATGTATGTCAGTGCTGTGATAAAGTGATTACAGAGAGGTGGTTATGGTAACAGTGATGACTCACCGATCTTTACGCAGCCTTTGTCTGTCATCAGCAGATTAGACACCTTCAGGTCCCTGGTAAGAAGATTGAAGAGGATAATGAAGCGATCTGGAGCCCCGCCCCCCCCTCCACCTCTGCTGACGCTCGTCAAAGTGATTGAACTACACTTTTAACCCCTCTGAACAGCTCTGCCTCAGTAGGATCAGTCCAGATGATACAGTATAGACTCACATCGTTCAGTCACACACTGACACAGTGGTTACACCTTCACTCCGTACAGTTGTTCACTCAAGAAAAACAGATCACCTGTCTCCCTCGCTGCCAACAGGAGAGGATTCTCTGCAGATTTCAACCACATTCATATTTCAAACACCTTCTCAGCAGTTTGTTCATCTTGAGTGAAACTGACTGAAGTCTATCTTTAACCTCAGACATCAATGGATTTATTCACTGTTTAAGTTTCATGAGTCTTTCACGGTTGAGTAATACCTGAGCTCTGAAATCACTGCGTTAGCTTCATTAATAGCTTTGGGAACTCAGCGCAGCATGGGACGGTAGCTTTAATAACCGGATCAATCCTCTTATTCAATCAAACCTCCGGGCTTAATGACGTGGAGAAGGATGAGGAGGAAGAGGATGAAGTAAGAGAGAGAGAAAGAGGATATATGAAACTGAAAACAGCCAATAAATGGACTCTGTGTTTCTGTACCTTCATTCTTTAATGTACTGCCTCAACACAAGAACTGACCAATTTTGTGTAAAGTTAGCTAACAGTTTAAAGACAAACTCCTCTGGACAAACCAAAGCTGCAGAGACGTCTACCTCCCACTGCCGGACATTTTATTGGATTCAATCTCTAAGCTGATTAATTCCACAGGCCTCTGTGTCCGTCTCTCTTTCAGCTCTGAGTTACGCAGTTTGTGTTCACAGATGGACTTCAAGGCGTTAACCCAGAAGCACCACCCACGATAAAATGTAAAGAGAAACACTGGTATGCAAGAGGTGTATATAGTTTAACCATGAAAAGATCCATCACATGGTTTAGAGCCCTAAATGTAAAAGGCATAATAATTCAATTAATGTCTGTTTCGAAGCACGACCGGCATCTCTGTGCTCCCAAAGGCCTGAAAAATGATCATAAAGGTCATGGTTATTCCGCTCCCTCGGACACAAGAAAACTGGACAGTGAGGAGTTTGTGAAGATTTTTCAACTCTCATTCAAGAAGCTTTATCAGTTCCAAATGGTTGGAGAGAAAAGCAGGTATTCATGTCTCTGTGTAAGAGACAACAACAACAACTGGGATGAGTTGGAGTTGGAGTTGTTCTGATACTGATTCCAGTATCGGAAATTGCTCCGTTGCTGCTGAAAATGCTTGTATCTGTATTAGCGACTACTGTAATTCATTTAATTAGAAATCCAATGTTTAGCTCTGTTAAACTGTGGCACAGCTCTTCTTTGCCGCTCTTAAAACAGTAGCACTGTGCCTCAACCTGCAACCTGCTTGATCACGTGACACAGACTCAACAGACGCACTGGTTGACCCGAAACTTGGAGCTAAGCTAACTAAGCTAGCACAGTCATGTCGACGGCAATATTTCACACTGCACAGCGCAAAACTGTTATATCTAAAAAGAGATTTTAAAATAAATGGCTTTAATTTCCTGTATTTATTCATACTTTACAAAAGAGTTTAACCTGAGACAGACCTTACCACAATGATAATCATATCACAGTCATGCAGGCACAGTAAAAAAACAGTATGATGTTTTTTTATAACATACTGGTATCGGATCAGTACTCACTTTAAGTGGATACCCACAGCACAAGCATCAGAATCAGTATCAGTACAGAAAAAATGGTATCTGAACATCTCTAGTTGTAGTAGATGGTCGGTTCTTTAAAAAACTCATCACAGAGTGATTCACCTCTCCAGAGTCCCAGGTGTGGGGTTTTTAGAGAACAACTTTACCTCCAGACAGAAGGAAAAGAAAATTAACAGAAAGTTATGAACGGAGCCCTAAAAACCTGTGGACCTTTCTGAGAACAGGACATTGAACAAGAAAGAGGAGAGAGACAAAAGGACATTGTGATCCCCTACATTTCAGCCATATCTGAAAAACTAAAGAGCATCTTTAGCAAACACCTCATTCCTGTTTATTTGAAGTCTGCAGACAAACGGAAGGCACTAAAGCAGAAGCTGGTTCATCCCAAGTTAAAACACAAAGACACAAGCAGAGAAACGTGGAGCAATGCAGATCACACTGTCCTATACAGTGAGGAACACTAAGACCTGAACATTGGGGAACTCAACAACTGCTTCATAAAGTTTGACTCAACACAGGAACCACCTCCTCAGGTCAGGACTCAGCTGTCCACCTTCAATTAAAGGACAGAGGACACCAGACTGAAGAAACCGTCTCTTAGGGCTGAATCATTCAAGTTTCTACAACGTAAACATCAGAGTTCACAACTCCAGCCAGAAACACGAGTACCTGCTTCACTCACCAGCACTTTGGGACTAAAGAAGCCTCTGGATAAAAGGTGAAACATCTTCTCAAACAATTAACAGTCCTGTTACCTTGTTTCTCAGTAATCTGATGGCTCTAGAGAGCACACCATTGACTTTTACTGCAATCTTTAGGAAAGACAAAGAACAAAGCTGGAAACAGGGCGAGAAAGGGAAGAAACGTGCAGAGGATAGCCTGCATCTTGGTTTCAAACCAGAGCTGAGGACAACTTTATGGGTCACATGACCTCACCATGAGGGGGAACAAGGAGCCACCACCCTGTCTTAACAACGTGGACAGAAACTGTGTCACCTGAGTAACAGAGGAAGGTCATGAAATCTGCTAAACTATGACAAAATAGACAAATTTAGGAAATAGACAAATAATTGGCTAAAAGTCAAAAAGGTCTGAAATCTTAATATAAACTGATATTTTTCTGGTTTTATAAAATCTTGAGTCTGGCTGATCATTCTAGCTACTTGCCTTAATTCAGTGATCAGCAAACTGGCTTCAAATTGAAACATTTACAAGTTTGTAGACCCCAGTTTAACAATAACTTAACCAATAAACACACCCAATTTGTTAAAACTTGATTTGTTTATGTATAAGTTGAACGTGAAACACGTGCACACAGTTGAGTCTTTCTGTGTAAATGTAAATAAGAGAAGTGGACTGACCTGTGAATGATGAAGTTATGGTGAAGATACTCCAAACCCCGGAGCAACTGGAGAACGATACACTTCACCTGAGAACAGCAAGAAATATGTTTGGAGATCACAAAAGAACTTATTGAGAAATATAAAAAAAATAATGAATATTTTT
Source organism: Thalassoma bifasciatum (assembly GCA_008086565.1). Classification (NCBI taxonomy): domain Eukaryota; kingdom Metazoa; phylum Chordata; class Actinopteri; order Labriformes; family Labridae; genus Thalassoma; species Thalassoma bifasciatum. The sequence continues at coordinate 27,926 of RPOG01001301.1, forward strand.
GTTTTAATTAATATATTTTTTAAAAACTGAACAAAAGTATAGCCCCTTGGAGTAGTGTGATCAGGAGCTGTACCAAACACAATAAACTGCCCCCTTGGCTGTTAACACATGACAAACTGTCCTTTTGGGAAGCTAAAACTTCTTGTAAGGCCCCCTCTTAGGAGGCGAACACATGCAAAAGTGCCCTCTTGGGAAGCAATGCATGCTTGACTGCCCCCTTTCAACCAAACCCTCTTGGGGGGCCAAATGCACACAAACTGCCCTCTAGGGAAGTAAAAATTCACTCACTATGGGCCTTTTTTCTCTCTTTTTGCTCTGGCCCTTCAGAAATGTTGTCTAAGCCTTTGCTGATGAAACTTGACAAAGACATTTTTCTTTAATATTAAATTAAATTGGTGAGATGAAGCTGAGTGATACATTTGTCTTGTTACAATCCTGTCCAGTCATACAACACAGTAACTGGTACAACACGTGAGGAAACATCTACACATATTCACTGAAACTGACACCAGGTATGAACGAAGGAAAGGTTGGATTGATGAGTTTTACTTTGTCCTACCTGAGCCTCAGAGAACGGAGTCTGCATATTCTCCAGCAGACTGGCCAAGTCCTGTTCACAGTAACTCATCACCAGGAACAGACTGAGCACAGACAAAAAGAAAAAAAAAAATCATGGAGTCAAGAGTTAAAGGAGATTCCTCCTATTCTAAACCTGGGATCTATTTGTTCTATATTGAGACTGAAATGAAACCTTTCTGAGGTGAACCTTCTTATTCAGGTCAGCCTTTCTATAATCAGGTACACTGCTATCTTTAGAAGCAACACACAGCAACAACAACAACAATAATTCAGCCTTGGAGTACTGCCCTGCTGCTAATTAACACTAATGTACGATTGTGTTCTTTCAATCTTTTTCCTTTAAGTAACAAAACTCAATCAACATTAAACATATATCAGAGCAGTAGACCACATGACCCCGTGAGCTGTGAGGTCAAAATTTTTGGTGATTTGACGGAGTTCAGTGGCACAGAAGAGAGAAAGGTAACAGAGGCTCCTTGTTCAATTAAAAAAACAAAAACAAACAAAAAAATGTTTTATCACTTTGGTTGTAGGTAGGCATTTGGTTTGGGGACAGTTGCCTCTCATTGATGGGTTTTGTTGGTTGTGTGTTGTTTTCGTCTTGTGTTTCGTCATTTAATTTGGTGTATCTTAATAATAAATCCTTTATTTTGGTGGTCTAAGGTGTTTTCTATTTGTTGAGTGGGTCAATTTTTGATGTTGGCCCCAAAGACTAATGGTAGGGTGTAAGACCAGCTGAGTAACAAGGAGGACTAATTTTACTCCTCCAGTACGATAAATATGAATAAATATGTTTCTTTTAGAGTTGAAACAGTTAAAAACTGAGATGATAAGTCCAGATCATTCACTCCCTTGTAAATAAGTCTGTGTGTCTGTGTCTGTGCGTGTGTGTGCGTGTGCGTCTGTGTGTTTTTTTTTACCTCTGCAGTTGGCTGCCAACAACCACTTCTTTGAGCTCCACTATGTTTGGGTGTCTGAGCCTCAGCAGCAGGTTGATCTCTCTGAGGCTGCTGATGGGGATCCCTGATGATCAAGGTTCAAGAACAGAGAGTACAAGTCAGCGTTTGTATGACATCAAAGACAGGCAGTGGTAAAAATAAAAAAAAGACTAAATATCAACTCAAAAAACATGCACTTCATATACAGCAACACCTTTTCTTCCAAAAGTGACAGACGGCAGTTATACTATCACCTACAGACTAACAGCACCATTAAGTTTAATTTCTGTTGTGATCTGCTCTGTTTCCATTTTCAATTTTATCATTTTCCATTTAGCCAAACTGTTAATGTTATCACTTCAGCTATCACTATATTCTAAACCTAAAACCTAAACCTCAAAGTAACAATTCTGGGTGTTCATACTGAGCATGTGCAGATATCAAACCTCTGCATGTTCATATGTTGTAATAACCCCTTAATCTGCTTTGACCTGATCAAAACACTCAGTTCTAAAAAAAAAGCACCTGATCCTTACAAAACTTGTTAAATTAACAATGTCTCCTAACTGGCTCATTACACACAAAAGGGATGGGCCTTAAACATCAAGGTCTGCCCATAGCTCTGCCCCAAACAGGCCTCTAGAAGCCTGAACAATCAGAAGACAGGGGGTTTGTGTAGCAGGAAGTCCTAAAAAGACAAAAGCTAAAATCAAATGTTTCAGAAAGAGGCCGAAATATGATTTTACTTTAACACCAGTAAAGCAAAAACAGGGATTTTAAGATGTAATTCATGTAAAGATACAACGAAGACATCAGAGGGAGACTAAGGTTGAGGTCAACAAATGGTACTGAATATAAAGTACATCTTTTTTGCATCTTTTGTGCTGTTTTTTTTTCTCTAAGAACTTTTTCTTTGTTATGCTTATCAGCAGAAACTGCATTTCACTGTCAACAAGTTCTCGTATCTCTACTGTACTGATTAATACAACAAAATTCAAAAGTTACTTAACACAACATATGATCAATTGCTCTTTGTTTCTTTATTATTTGTAAACACTAAAGGAATAACTATTGGCTGTCCTAGAAAGAAGTGGCCAAATGATGTCATCGTCTATTTTGCTTGATCACCTATTTGCTCGGAAATGTCATGGACTCTGTTGAAGAGAGGAACAACACCATGTCACAGAGATAGAAAGCATCTACAAAACACTATAAATATGTTGCTTTTTTGAAAAAGAGTGGCTGGAGGGGTCTCTAAGAAGAAAAGGATGCATAATGGGTTGTTTCCTCAAGCGTTGTCATAAAAAGGAGAAGATTTAAAGATGAGCAGGATGAATAATCTGCATCTAAATTCATTCATTCACAGAAATCAGCATCAGGAGAGAGTTCTTACCGTCCTTCTCTTTGTCCATTCGGACTTTCTTTAGAGCAACAATCGCATCAGATTTGGTGTCTCGAGCTCGGTCTTTGAGGACAGAAAACAGAATTTCCAGTGAGCTCTTAAATTATGTTTTTTTTATTATGTTTTCAGATGAGGCCAGTGTGTGGTCGGCAGCATGATTTACTCACACACGATCCCATAAGTTCCTTCTCCTATGCGATTGAGTTTCTCAAACTCTCTGACGCTCCTGCAGCTCCCAAACTGCACAGAGAAAGAGAACAGGTTACTGCATCCTGAGTAAAACTTTATAGAATTAAGGATAAGGAGACACCAAAAGTTAAGCTCAGACAAAAATACAAACACTCACAATCAATTCTCAAAGAGTTCAGGAATCAAAACATAAATGTTATACACCAGAATGAATTCTCTACAGAGGAATTTACCAGCAGCTAAAAATATAAAGTGACCTTAACCAAAACAACCCGGTTGTGTTTCTTTCAGTGGTGAAAAGTTGAGCTGAAGGTGAAGAGGACAAAGTGAGGATTCACCAATAATGCTCAGGTATAATAGATTCATTGATTAAAAGGATGACAGGTGCTTTTCCTGCAGACGTATGTGTTGGTGGAATCCAGTTATGAGATTAGCTGATCATGGAGACAATGACTGACTAACATTACCTCATAACAAAGGTGTGTCTCTAACTCATTACATTCTACAATGTTACCTGATGAGCTCCTGTAACAAACGCCATCGAAGAAGCTGAAAGCTCCTTCAGCGGCAACAATAAACTTTTTGGATTGTTAAACATGATAGGGATACACCAATCTGATCCTGGTATCAAGTACCTCTCTGATACAGAGTCAGAAAGTAAGATCAGATATCGTTGCCAGACGGCCCTTATGCAGGGCAGATCTATTCAACTCAGGTCTATGCTCTTTCATTGCTACAACCACCATGTGTGTACCACACCATCCACACCTGCAGGTTTGTAAATTTATGCTCAGCCCAACTAAGACATGATGAAGGAAGAAAACTGTAAAAGCTCAGCAGTTTGAAGGTGTTTCACTTGTTTCTCCAACAACTCTGGCAACAACTTTCAGCATCTGGAAGTTTGATTCTTCATTTATCCTCTGCTGAGGTTCACAGTCGAACTGTAACTCCTGTTAGTGTCGGGGTTTTACTCACCACACATTTACACATGAATCATCCAATGAAATTGTAATACTGTCAGTTTAAATTTATTTTCATTCAATTTGAATCATACTTCTCAGTCTCATCCTTGTATTGTACAAAAGAGAGTATTTGATAACAAAATAAATGTAAACATAACCAGAATACAAATCTTTGCAAGTCTAGGATTCATTTACAATAAAATAAGACAACTTAAGAGATATTAAAAGTGAGAAATTTTGCCATCTAATGTAAAATATTAGCCCATTTTGTAATCAGCATTAACACCTCTCCAACAAGTTGGGATAGGAGCATCATAAGGTTGAAAAAGTAAAAAAGGTTGAGATAACAAATAGCTGCTGAAGCACTTTTCTTTACTGCTTCAGTTAAGTGACAACTCAGCAAGATAACAGGGAATGAATGGAGAAGTAAAGATGGGCAGAGTTTTACCAGTCTTTAAAAAACTGGTACTGAAGAATTGAGAGACCATTTCATTTAAGATCCTAAAAGCTCAAGACTAGAAAATGTTTTCCTCAGCCCCCTTTGGTTTGGCTGTTGTAAACAAATACTCAGAGGTAAACATGGCCCTGTACCAGATTCATACAGACCTCATTCTTTTCTTGAAATGGTGCAATTTTGTGCAAGTGCACTGAATTTGCAGATCATCGTTTTCTGATTATATTCACATTTAACACGAGGACACAACTTTAATAAACTGGGCTTATATCGGAATCAGATCAGTCTCGGTCGATGCCAAAGTTTCAAAAGTAGGAAGGTATGTAAAATATATTAGATGTTCCTTTTAAATCGAAATGCCGCATATTTGTGACAGATATTATTGTTGCAATGTTTTCATGTAGTGCTGGTTTCTTCATTGGTGTGAGTCTCTGCACAAACAGGTTAGTCTGTGTGTTTGTGTGTGTTACTGTGTGTGTTTATGTGTGTGTGTTTTTCTTACCCGGTCACTCTGAGGCACTGTGAAGGTTTTATTGTTCTTGACAGACTTCAGTCTTATAGGCTCCGGCTCTTCTTCTCCTGTGGTGTCCATCCTCTCTCTTATTTTGAGCTCAGACTGAAGAAACTTTCCTCTCTTCAGCTTTATCTCTTCACTCTTGTGGGCGCCGCCATGTTGTTGTTGTTCCGGTCCGGTTCACCGGGAGGTCAAACAAAAACTGTACCGGGCTTTGAGAGGCAGGACCCCGTGTGACGGCACCGTGTTACTGCAGCTGCTCGGTGGTCCTGGAGGCAATTATTACTCTTTCTACGAAAATAATAACAATACCGTACTGAAATGTTAAAAAAAAGTCAACTTTTAACCACTTAACCAGTGAACTAGCTTTTACCTTTATACGGCATCTTTTGTACAAACAAAAGGAAGTTCAAAGTCACCGCGATAGAAAAAAAATGAAATATAAAATATGAAAAGTAGGAAAAAAACAAACAAAATAAAAGTTTAGGGGGAAAAGCTAATGCAAACCTAAGATAAAATTTAATAAATGAAATTATAGAATACTAATAAATATCAAATAAAATATATTAATTAAAACAGATAAACAGTTTAGTTGTAAAAAACATAAATAGATAAATAAAAGTTTAAGAGTAAAAGCTAACGCACACCTAAAATAAAAAAATTAAATACTAGAATGATAATTAATAAGAAATATATATATAAATTAAAACAGTTTGTGTCAAGTCGTCATTTTTTTTATATATATGTTTTTATTTTCAAATTCTCTTTTTCAGTCACGTGTGGATTTTATTTTATTTATTTTATTTTATTATCTTATTATTTCTTTTTTTAATTTGTGTAATAATTTTGTCAATTTGTGAATTTTTTTTTTAAAATTTTCGAATTTAAATATTTATCGTTGACCTATTGGTTAAAAAAAGAGTTAAGGAAAAAAAATAAAATGAAAGAAAAAAAGGTAAAAAAAAAAAAAAAAAAAACAAACAGCAAAATACCAAGATGCTGTATAACAAAAAATAGATAAATAAAATGAGGTTATAAATTNTGGATATATTCCTGACTGCAGCCACACTGGGTCTCATACACTATAATATGTCATACACCCTTCATAGTGTCTCATACATAGTTCCTCCATCATCTTACCTGATCCTGTGTTTACAGAGAGCCTGGTGTGTTCTGTCACTCTCCACTGGTCACCAGTTTTTTTCCCACTACGAAGGGTGTGAACTGGGGCCGTTTCTCCTTCACAGCCTCAGCTATCGTCACTGTGTTTGGTGAGGCAAAGAGGTCTTCTTGTGATGGAGCTGTGATGAGGATGGTGGGCAGAGGTCGAGAGAGATAAGCTGGCAGTGGCTCAGGAGGGCTGGGTGGTGAAGGTGGAGGTGGAGGAGGAGGACTCACTGTTACTATGAGGAAGAGAAAACATCAAAATGAAAGTCCACCAACAACTGTGGTAGCCAAGAGAGCTCAAAACCGAAAACAACAAGACAACACCAAGAAAACATTGAAGGAATTTTATTGTCATTCAAACACATGTAAAACATGAGTGGAAAAAATTTGGTTACCCTGGTCCCGGAGCAAGCCCAATTTTAAGAAATGAGAGTAAATAAATATATTCAAATATACGAATAAAAGAGAAAATAAAAGGAGAACACAATCAACTAGCCTTTGTACTAAATAGATATAAAAATAATAATAATAATATGTGCAAATATTGCAGTGTGCATTTGTGTGTGTGTGTGTGGGGGGGCATGTCTGCTGATTTGAAATTATGAACTAAATTAAAGCTGCTGTGAGTAAACTTTTTACTGTTGTGGGACAGATGAGCAGTGACACCTCTGCAGACCTGTTTGTGACAGCTCTGAGAGGGAAGGTGTTACAACAGGAGACTGGAGAAAAAAACACTCTTTCTGAATTTCTCTGATAATCCTCATAAGGAGTTAAACCACTTCACTGTTAAAGGAAGACAGGATTTTTTGTTTGGTCTTTTGCTTTAGTCAGAAAACTCGACTCACATAAGAACTTCAAACAGAGTTCTGTATAAAGGGGGTTTGAAGCCAAAACGCACTGAAGTGACTTCCAAGGAGCCAATACGCAACAGTTTAGTGTCCTCTTGGGAACCAAAACGTGTGCCTACAGTTGTGCCTAAAAGTTTACACCTGCTCCAGCAGAATTTCTGATTTTTTGGCCTTTTCTCAGAAAATATGAATGGTAACACAAAAACCTTTCTGTCACTCATGGTTAGTGGTTGGGTGAAGACATTTATTGAAAAAAATCATAATGACAACAGAAACTTCAAAAATGACCCTGTTCAAAAGTTTATACACACATTTTATTGGCTTCCTCAATTTCTTTTTAAAACTCCTTCTTGTTTTATACAGTTCAATGGACTTTTCCTGCAGATCCTCAAACAATTATTTTGCTTTCCTCATGACTCAGAACCCAGAAACTTCAGTGAAGCACTGAAAAAAGAAGCATGCTCCTGTCAGGAGCTCAGAAACTCATTGGCCTTTCATACACACACTGATTACAGTCAAATAGATTACAGGTGAGGATGGTTACCTTTAGTAGACATTCAAACACATTTGTGTTTACTTTTGCGAATTTATCAGGCCAAAAGAGTGTGTAAACTTTTGAACAGGGTCATTTTGGAAGTTTCTATTGTCATTATGATTTAAAAGAGTAAACAATTTTTTTTTCAACCACTAACCATGAGTGACAGAAAGGTTTTTGTGTTATCATTCATATTTTCTGAGAAAAGGCCAAAAAATCAGAAATTCTGCTGGGGGGTTTAAACTTTTGGGTACAACTCTAAGTGCCCTTTGTGAGCCATAACACACTGTAGTGCCTTTTGGAAGGCAACATGCACTCCAATGCCCTCTTTGAAAACGCATGCTACAATGCTCAATTAGGGGTCAAAATGCACTTACATTACCTGATCTGCCTCAACCTTTTTTACAGGAGGGTAAACTCTGAGGCTCAGGAGATCATTCAGAGCCCTGATTGCCCCCTCCATGCTGAGTTTGAGCTCTGACCCTTTGGCAAGAGATTTAAATTGCCAAAGGCTGAATCAAAAAGGATGAAAAATCCATTTATAATATAAGTCTTTGTCAAGACATAAACACTCACTTAGATTTCCATTTGGTACAGTTTTGTTCATGCACTAGAAAGAAAACTCAGAATGAGGTTGTCAAATAAAACACAGTGAGGTGAAAGCTGAGGGATGTGTAGAGATGGACCTCACAGTGATCAGCTCTGACTTTGGACAAACCTGTAGTCCAGTTGAGGTCCTTAAACAGGCTTTAACAGCTTCATCTTAATTTCTTGATTTTCAATTTGAAAACAGAGATAAACAGTGGGATGATATAGCTGCTTGCACATGTAGAGTAATGTAAAAAGCAGAGACACAGTCCTGATGTGTGCAAACATATTCAGCTGAAAAAAACAGCTTCTGAATCTGTGAGCTACCTGCTGACTGGAGGACTTTCTCCCAGTGTGTTTGTGTATGTGTAGATGTGCGTGTCTGATCAGAGCATTTCAATTTAGTATGAGGAGCTACAGCACATTTCAAATTGGATTGAGCTAATTTCTTAAGAGCGTTAGAGTTGTGTCTCCATCTGATAAGCAGGACAACAGTAATCATTCACGATGATCAACATGGAGGTTTCTAAATACTTTCACCTACTTTCCAAGACACCTGACACTTTGACCGTGACAAAAAAAAAGTACACACAGTGCAATAAACATAAAGAAGCTTGATTTACCTATAGTGATGGGATCCTTTTCCACAGCTTTACCTGTGCAATGATAAGGAAAAGAGATCAGCACTTTCATCTTAGAGAGAAAAACAAACCCCACTTCTGATGATAGATATCAACTAAAAGATGAATTCTTATTCCCTTTATATTTAATATATTTAACCTCGAGTCGGTTTATGTGCATATCCCAACCCTGTCACTTTGCTAAAAGAGTCAAAGAAAGAAATCCACTTTTTTTGCTCATAACTTAGAATCACCATGTTTTCCGTTTTCTTCAGGTCAACACAACAAGAACAGTTTTTATATGATATATTCATTCATCCCCTGAAGCAGCTATTCTCAAATCAAATCTGTATAAACTCACGGCTTATCTTGTGGTTCTAAATATTTTTGTTTCCGTTGTTTGCTCATACCTGTAATTTCCTTCTGGCTGGCTCCAGACCCCATCAGGCTTCACGCAGCGGTTGTACACTCCCTACATGTCCACACACACACACAGCTCTCACATTTTTGGTCAGTCAGTGATACCAGGCTTTTAGGATGTGTGCTTTGTTTCTGCCACACCCTCCTGGAGTCTTTCCTCGCTCTGTCTGAGGGACACTCTCTAATCCTGAGCAGTAGTAAGAAGTTCTGGATTTAAAGAGTAGACGAGGATAAATTAGTGTAAACTCTTGTTTTGTTATGGAAACAAATTATAGAACACTCACATGATTATTCCTGGATCATTATACAAAAATAGATTACATGAACCAGGATTTATTGTTACATGAGTTTCTAAAAGATCACGTCAGGATTAATGGAAAATCATCTTTTTTGTTGATGATAAGTTTCTTGCAGTTGATTGTAAAATGTGACAGATCTGTGGATGATATAACCCATAACCAGTTAATTTAACAGAGTTAAGGCACTTTTCATAACACTAAACGCAGAAAATGATGCTCAGGGAAATTTAGTAAACATGTCATAAAGTGGTGCGTCCAGCAGAGGGCAAGTCTGCTCTGTTCTTTGTGATACTGACACACAAACATGTTCTCATCCAGGGTTACTGAATCCTGACAGTTACATGTTTGTGGATCTTATTCAGACCTACAGGGCTACTCTGCTGTAAGTGATATAGAGGATGTGTTTTCTCAAGCTGTAAACCCACAACTGTTGTTACATTTTGTTTCAATAAACCGTTAAATGAGGAAATTACAACTGCATTCTACTTAAAGTTGCCTTCACTGATGGGACAGTTACCCATGATGCCATGAGCCCAAACACTCACCAGACCACAGCAGACTTTTACACTTTGCATCAGTCCATTTAAAATGAGCTCGGGCCCAGAGAAGGTGGTGGCATTTCTGTCTGTTGTTGATGTACGGCTTTATCTTTGCATGGTGGAGTTTGAACTGTCACTTGTAGATGTAGTGATTAACTGTGTTAACTGACAATGGTTTTCTGAAGTGTTCCTGAGCCCATGCGGGGTCAAAGGTGCTGCTGAAGTGCAGAGATTTCTACGTATTCTCTGAATCTTTTGACGATATTATAGGCTGTGGACAATGAAATCCATAACTTCTCCGCAACTGTACATTGAGAAACATTGTTCTTTAACCATTGGACTAAACTGCTCAAAAAAATAAAGGGGATACTTAGGGCGAGGTTGACAGATAAAATAAATTAATGATCTGCTGCAAAACAAGGACCATTAAATAATTAATTGATTGGTGAAATAGTAATATACATTTTGTTTTGTTTTGCTTTTTACCTAAAATGAGTTGGTATTCTAATAAATCAGTGCCACTTTTATTTATTTAATTCCAATTTTTCTTTTTAAACCATATTTTATTCAAAAAAGTTCAGAAAAAACAGTGGAGTTAGGACAAAGTCAACCATTTTAATTTCAACCCCCCAACCCCACCCCCATCCTACCAAAAAATAGATAGGATAAATAAATGAATTAACAATACCAAAAAAATAAAAAGAGAAAGAATGGTAAAAAAAAAAACCCAAAAAAAACTCCCAAACCAGCAAGCAGACCAAATACTACATTACCAGAGTAGAGAGCTCAAAAGTAAATATATGATACAAAAATATAAGATTTGGTACCTAGATAATAGTAAGTTAATACCAGTAATATACATTTAAGAGTGTTTAGTTATTTATTTTATAGTTATCTGTATATTCATTTTTTCAATTCAAATTTTAATTAATTAGTGACATATTTGATTGATTTATTATTGAAGTAGTTATTTCTTTATTTAATTTTGGCACTTTCAGTCCTTCATAGAAAACGTCAGATTTATCTTTTTTTAAAAACAAGTACAAATCCTGAGAAAATAATCAGACAAATTGGATCAATGTGATAATTTATTTATTTAGTTTCAAGATACCTAAACACAGAGATATTTTCTTTAATCACATGACAAAATTAGCGTTGTAAGGCTCTGCATTTTAGGCACAAACTATCATAACTGTTTTTTTTTTTTTTAAATTAAATCCATGAACTAAACTGTCCTTACTGCTAGGAGGCAGTGAAGAGCCCACCTTTATTAACAGCTGTGAGAAAATGGTGAGATGAAGAAGAACACATGAAAATATTTACAACAGGAGAGAAACAGAGAGAGAAGTGACAGGAGGAGGAGAGGTGAGATTAACCACATTTATAACATTAATAAAATAACTGTGCTGTGGAGCAATACTTAGAAGTGTCCATTAAACACTGGTATTTCTGAACAATAAAGTGAAGTTACAGTCTGAGCTGTTACTGTACACTGCTCATTTATATTCCTGTACCATTTAAAGACATAATAAAAACAACTTCACATGCAGTTTAAATCATTAGTTTTCACACTACAGCAAAAACTGCTCCTGTTCTCCATCCCAGACAACAGGAGAGGAGAAAGCATGGAGGCAGGTTAGAGTCAGGTAACAGACTCACCTCCATCTGCATCTGAGATCATAGAGGATGAAAATGAGCTTCTCTCTGAAAGTCTAATCTCAAGGTATAAAAGTCATCAAGGGCTCAGATTGAAGCAATTTAGAAGTTTACAAGTATAAATAAGATGGTGACAATGATAAAATGATTTACAGAAGTTACTGTTTTTCCAAATATTTATCCAGCACATGTTGAGTTTTTGTGAATTTTGTGGATGGTTATTTAAAATCTAGAGACAACAAGCACTAAAATCTTATTTCATTACCTCTACCTATGTTTCAGGCTGCTTGATACCAAGAATGTAATCATTACACCTTATTTTCTGGGTTTCGTTATCATGCCAGGAGCATTTTTTTGAAAAGGGGGGTTTTAGACCCTCACGACCAAACAGCCCTGATCTTTGAGCGTGCTCAGTGTCATCATGAGACGGTCAAAGATAAAGGTTATGTAGAAATTGCAGTGAGAAAAAAAGGAAGCAAAAATCCTAAAAGCTGGCCCTGACTCCCAGGACAACAGTTGAGGAAATAAAAAGGAGTTTTTTTCTTTTACTCTCAGTTTGTCTTTACAACAGTTTACAGTCACAAACACGTTCAGCAGCTTTTACAAGGACCTAAACCTGTTTCTGCTCTTTTTTTTCTTAAAGAGAGCTTTATCTGATGGCAGTGGAGAACTGAGGAGACTTTACCATCATGGAGTCTGTGATCCACTTCCCAAATATGTTTGACTCTGAAGTCAGTGGATTGTCAGTGACTCTCAGCCTCTTCCTCATCTTTCTGGGTCTCTTCTACTGGTGGGTTTTTGCAGTGTTTACCTGTTTGGTTATTTTATTGTTTGAGCTTTTTCTAAACCTAATCAAAGAACTGAACTTTGAAAAATACTGACAGAGGAAAAAATGACTAGTTTTATCCTTGCCAAAAAGAGAGAAGAGAATAAAAACACTTCATGAATTAGATGTGGATGATGAGCCTGTGGTGACACGCATTTTTGAATTCCATATTTGCATACCACAATATCTGATGGAAGACTGACCATGTTTGGTTTTAAGATAAGGAAGATGCAGATGATAAACTTGTCAGGTAGAAAACATGAATTGATATGGGAGTGTAATTTAGAAAATTCAAATGATGAAGGTAAAAGTATGTATTTTTGTATAAACACAAGTTGCCGAACCCACAAAATGTTTTTGCTACAAATAAAGTTCATTTTAAAGTTTATTCTAACTTAAGCTCAGATTTGTTTATGGTTAAAAGCAGCAGGCTGTTTGAGGAGTTATTGATGAACAGGTGTGTGTTTTTGTTACATCCAAATGTGACCTCCTTTACCGGCATTAAAAACAGCTCAGTCTGAGTCACTTTATGACACGTCACAGAGTCAGAGCTGGTCACAAATGCAAGAGAGATAATTGTTTTCACTGCTTGCAGAAAATGGACAGTAAAATGACTGAAATACATATTCACAGTTATTAACCAGAACAAACATAGATTACTATTGGAATATAATATTCATGAGTATGTATAAATGAGTGTTTAATCACCTACCATAGAAAACTGTTTGGGTGCGTCTGTTATATCTACATAGAAATTAGGGTTGAACGATTTGCAAGAATAATCTAATTGTGTTTATTATTTCCTATTTCCTTTTTTCCTATTATTTCCTATTGCAATTGCGAGTTATGTGCAATTATTTCTAGGTTCCCATCTTACATGTTTTTAAACAAACCCATTGTAGGACAGTAACAGGTACATTAATTACAGCACAACAACAAAGCCCTAGCACTACAACTTTTCACATCTTTTTTTTTTGCCACTTTTGGACGATTTTTTGATACTTTCTCACTTTTTTCCAGGTTCACTTCCAATTTTCTTGCCAATTTTTGTTGTTTTTACCGATTTTTGCAACTTCTCACTCTTTTTTGCCACTTTTGGACCATTTTTGCACCACACTGACTTTTTCAAGTGAATTCCAACTTTCTTGCCATTTTTGTTGACTTTGGCTATTTTACCCCTTTTTCGTTACTTTTTCACCATTTTTGCTCCTTTTCTGAATTTCTTAAGTGTCCTCCAAAATTTTATTGCTAGTTTTTGTTGCTTTTTGGCCATTTTAATCACTTTTTTGCCAGTTTTGGACCATTTTTTGCTATATTCTTGAGCAATACTAGGTTTTATTCCAATTTAAATGCCAATTTTTGTTGCTTTTTGGGGGCAATTTTTACTACCTCATACTAAGTTTTATTGCTACTCTTTGCTGTTTTTGCCTATTTTTTACCACTTAGATAGTTTCTCTTGTAAAGGTAGTTTTTAACAGTTTGTCTCTCTGGTTGAGCAGGGTAACTCTGGTGTAGAAAAAGAAAACATCTGCTGCAAGAAATGTAGCTGATATTTTCACACATTTCAGGTTGTTGATATACTGCACTGTCTAGGATTCGAATATTGCAGCAGGACATATTGTGGTTTTACTCTAATTTGCGATTAATTGCCCAGCCCCAATAAAAAGCAGATTATTTATGACTACTGTCTTTTTTCTGTATGTTATATTTTAATATATTTCACATCTTAAGGCTGTTAATCCTGCCTTCATGTGATATTTTTATTAGTGTTGATGTTATTCTGTTTTTAAATCACTAGAATTATATACATCACCTCAGCATTTTAACTATGCTACGATATCACCACCTAATGTTAAACAGGAAACATTACAGTGTGTGTACGTGTGTGTATGTGTGTGTGTACGTGTGTGTGTGTGTGCTGCTACCCCTATGAGAAGAGTGACCTTTGCAACATGTTCCTCCTCACTTACAGAGTAAATACTTCATGCTGGTGAAGTGTTTTGAGCTTGTCCAATAATTAACTACTGCACAGATAAGGTTGGAAGCGGAGAAGCATTTCTTGAGCAAGAGGAAGCCAAGAGAAACAGAGAGAAGTTAAATCAGCAGAGAAAGAGGACGTTGACTCAGCAGTTGTAATTTGGAGGGAGAAAGAGGAAGAGAAAAGCTCTGAGTTTCTCTATGTGTGTGCGTGTGTGTGTGTGTGTGTGTGACTGGTGAACGCTGTGTTTGGCTGCAGCAGTTATTACATGTTCTCCACAGAGGATACACGAGAGGCCAGGACCATAGAGCTGAATGATGGTGCTCGAATACCAGCTTTGGGTCTTGGGACATGGAAGGTAGATTCAACACTTACTTTGTGTTTCCTTTTTACCAAACAGGTCACATCAGCATCAGTTTGTTTTCCTGCAGAATGTTTCAGACTTACTTTCTCAGAAAATTTACACTCGATCAGGGACGTTTGGCATCAATGAATTCTGATTATCAGGTGATACACAGCAAACTCAAAAGGTAACAAATCTCTGCAGAGAAATTCAAAGTCAAGCAACTATAAGGTCAAACTGTATTGATGAATTTCTGATCATAAATACTAAGGATCTGATACACTGAAAGTGAAATATAGTTATTTTTGAACATGTGAAGGAAACAAACAAAAAGGGTAACACTTTACAATAAGAGTCCCTTAAGTCAGTAGTTCCCAACCTTTTTTGGCTGGGACCCCATTTTGACATCACACATTTCTAGGGACCCCATCGACAATTTTTTGTTTGTTTTGTAAGATTATTATTTTTTGAATGTTTTGTATGCTGTGATGTAAATATAGAATTTTAGTTTCCATGATCATGATATAGGCTTGTTTCTATGTGAACTTTCAAATTAAAAAAAAAGTTGTATCTACCCCCATGGGACAATCAAAGGCACATAGAGCAGAAAACAATGAAAACAACTGTAGACAAAGATGAGAAACAAACAGTTCAAAGTTCAGTATTACAATGTAAATTGCTACTAAAATATTGAATCTTGGAAATACAAATAGAAAACAAATTGCATGCATACTAAAATACTAGAAATAATAAAATAATTCATAATGCTATGCTAAAATGTTTAATATTAAAATACTGAAATACTTAATAATAAAATGCTAAAAGTACTAAAATGCTTCATCATAAAATGTGAACTCCACACCAAAACATAGAATGCAGCTGTTCAGTGTGTTGTGTTTTATTTTAACAAAGAATGATAATGACTGAAGAAAATATTTTTATAATTTTTTTTTTTTTAATCAATTACTGGACATTTCGGGGGACCCCGTTTGGATTCTGGGTGACCCCAAATAGGGTCAGGACCCAAAGCTTAAGAACCACTGCCTTAAGTAACAATACATGGACGACATTACTTGTCGTCTTTTGTATTTTTTACCACCCTGTTACAGAGCCGACTCACTTACTTATTTATCTATCTATTTACCTCCCTATTTATTCATTCACTTACGAGTTTATTCTAATTATTTATTTATTTATTTATTTATTCAATTATTTTCAATGAGTTGAGCGCTCCAGTTTTCATTTCCACTCTAATTTTTAGGCTGTTTTATCCTTTTATTACCTTATTTATTCACCACTATATTTCATTGTTGTTTTTATCCTCTATATTGTTCCTGTTTGCTCTTTTACTCCTTCTCACCTCTGGTCCTCATGGTCTCATCATAGGGTCTTGCACTGCCTGAGTTCTCTTCTCTTTTAATTCTGATTGGTCTTTATGATTATTAATTTTTATTGTTGCTCGCTATTTGATTCACTGTTTGTTTGTTTGTTTGTTGATTTTGTCCCTCCTGTAAAGCACTTTGTGAACTGTTGTTTTTAAAGGTGCTCTATAAATAAAGTTATTATTATTATTATTATTATTATTATTATTATTATTATTATTATTATTATTATTATTATTACCTACTGCAGTATTAAGCATCAATCAACAGTTAAATAATGTGTAAATAAGCAATATAATGTTTTACTTTACATTAACTAAAATATTAGTTAATGCATGAAAAAGCAGTTACTAATGTCAACAGCTCAGAGTTAATTAAAGAATTACCAAGCATTAATATAAGGTACATATTGAAATTAGTAATCCTTATGCATGCATTAATTAACGATTGTTTATCAATGCCTATCCAGGCAACATGCACACAAGCTGTAGCTCTTACTTAACTTTTATTTATTCCAAAGTAACTCTATTAGTAAATGATTACAAGAGGCATTATTAGGTTTTACTAATGTTTCAATTAATAATGCTTATTAATGCATTAACTAATATGTCAGTTAATGTTAGGTGAGACATTATAATGATTATTAACACATAATTTAACTGTTTATTGATGCTTAATAATGCATTCAGTAATGTTAATTAAGAGAGCCCTATTGTAAAGTGTTACCACAAAAAGAATCTACAGACAACAGGAAGTCACAACAAAGAACAAAGAGTTCCCAACAGGCCATGGTGATTGGTGACAAAAAAACAAACAAAAAAAATCCCCATCTGAAAGCACATTGTATCTCAGCTTATTTATATCATCTAACACATTCTCACAAAAAAAGCAATGTCTTGTTTTTTTGTTTATGTCCCCTACTTATGTATCACTGGAAAACAAAGATATTCTAGTAATGAGCAGTTGCTGAGTCAACACTTTTCTATCACTACGCAGGGTTGCAGAGGTGGCTGAGGATGAAATGAGTGAGTTTCTGTTGTTATATCTTTTATACTCTTTGCAGTCGGACCATCTTCCTCGTACCTCAGTCCAGTGTGCAGTTGAAGCTGCCATTGCAGCTGGATACCGCCACATAGACACCGCTTACATCTACCGCAACGAGGTGGATGTTGGTAAAGCTCTACGCTCCAAGATGCAGCAGGGCATCATCAAACGAGAAGACATGTTCATCGTCAGTAAGGTGGGTGCAGAAATTAACCAGTGCAACGAGCTCACACAGTTTTTTCCTTCTGTAGGATAAGTACTGAAAAACTAAAATCAGTCAAGAACGCGTTAAGATGATGTTTACTGATTTATTTAAGGTGCCTTTTATATTGTGTGTGATTATGTGTATTATTGTCAGCCATCTCAATCTTCAATCTGTATATTTTCTTAGCTGTGGAGTACCCATCATGCCCCAGAGGACATCCCTGTGTGTTTGAATAAGTCTCTAAATGATCTCCAGTTGGACTACCTGGATCTTTACCTCATACATTTCCCTGTTGGTTTAAAGGTACAGTGAAACATCCCCAGAAGTGTAACAGAACTAAAGTTCTCTTTAACCTGAGCTTATTCCAGTCCAGACATCATTAACCTGTGAGGAATGTCTCTCTGGAGGCCGAGGACAGAAACAAGAAAGCGTTCTGTGCCAAAAATGAAATCATGTCTCTTTATATTATCTGTTTTGACTAGGGACGCTCTGTAAAATTGGCCCTCATATATTATTGGTCAATATTGGCTAAAAAAATATATAATATATAATATACAATATATAATTATTTAACAACTGATGCTGTTCTTTAAGCTTTATCATTCCTGAGCCTGTATGAATGGGACATTTACAGGCTTTATGACATGAAACTGTCCAGCACTGTTGCTCACGTTATTGATGAGAAGAGAAATTGCATAAATTGCAACGATGCTGACGAATTTACCTCTCACACATGAGGACTCGGAAAAAGGAAACAGACCAGTCACATGAAGCAGTCAGCAATAGTCTTCTCGGAGCTTCATCTGTTGCACTTTAAAGGAGGGCTATGTGAAACTCTCTTTGAACATTTTTGTGCATTTCTTGTTTTTATTTGCAATATTTTGTTCATCATATGATAAGGCAGGGCCATATTGGCACTTTTCTCTAAAGCTCAAGTTGAAGTTGTTCACTTGTTTTGCACAGTGTGTACATTTGAAAAACCATGATGCATTCATGTGCATCCAGTGGGGCATCACAATGAAGTCAGGCATAATGTGTGAATTCCACAATAGGTATTGGGTGATGCTAATATCAGAAATTAAGAGTTGGACAGGATCAGAATATTGGATTTCATCAGAAAAGTCAAAACCAAGCATCCGTAGTTTTGACTTATACATCCCAAATCTACACTTGCATCTATTCACCTGCAAGTTAAAAGCTTGTCCAATGATGTTTTTGTTAGATTTCAGGTTTTTCCCATTTATGAGAAGAGACAGCTCAAGAGAGACAAGACATGCATGAAATGATGTCATCATTCTTCCAGCACACATCAAACTAAGCAGATGAGATCGACCTGGGCAGGAAACAGGGGCACAACTGGCACAGATTATCTGATCAATTTCAAATTAAAATGCTGTATCCTCATACTCCCACAAATTACTTAGACCCAGGGTTCCCAACTTTTCAGTCAGTGACCACCAATAATATGGTGGTGAAGAGTGACAACCCTCTGCCAGAAGAATACACTAATAAGCCAATCCAAAAGCAGATAGACCTGCTCAACCACTTTAGGAATCTTCAGCAAAGAAATGTGGAAAACAGATCCAACATTTTCTGTTCGTATGGTTTTCATCAATTGAACCATCTGTTTGTTTCTCTTCTTGTAATAGTGGCTCATTTGTTGTGAACAGTTTTTGAATCTGGAAATAATGTCTTAACCTCCTCATACATCACCACTAAACTAAAATCAAAGTGTCCTATGACCTGATTTCTGATTTTCCTCACAGAAAATGGGCGATGAGCTTTTCCCAATGAAGGATGGAGAGACGCTGACCTGTGACATAGACTATGTAGATGTATGGAGGGTAAGGAAAGTTTTGTTCCTTTTCAACCTTTATCTTTTTACCTCTGTACATCCATCTGATTCTTCAGTGTGTGGTTGAAATGTATTTGTGCTGTTTTTGTGTCTACAGGGGATGGAAGCCCTACAAGCTTCAGGTAAAGTGAAGAGCATTGGTGTGTCCAACTTCAACATCCTGCAGCTACAGAGGCTACTCGCTCTGTGCAGGGTGCCCCCTGCTGTCAATCAGGTGCTGCTCAGTTCACAACTGACCTAAAGTCTCTTTGAAGACAAGTGATCTTGAAACACTCTGTCTTTTATATATTTACATTTTCATAATCTGCAATAAAAAATGTGATCAGCAACACCAAAACCAGTTATTCCTTAATGTTATTTCTCAGTATCTGTGGACAGGAGAGCGTGAATCCATTCATGACACTTTGGATGCTAGACTTGAAGGAAGCTAAATAAGAGAGTGATAGAGCACAGGATAAAACAAGGATTAAGCTTTTTGTGTACTGTATTAATCTGTTCAAACCTGAGTCTATCAATAAAGTGAAGAGTCAGGTTACGTTTGCTCTGCTTGGTGAGGCTGGAGTTGGTAGATGAGCACTGGTAGGACAAAACCAGGATTCACTAATGATACACGGTACAGACATGTCTCAGAGCACCAGGCTGTGAGCATGTCTTGGCAGGAGCTGAGTATTTTAGCGTTTATTTGGTGTTTTATGATTCACAGGTAGAGCTCCATCCCTACCTGGTGCAGGCAGAGTTGATAGAGTTCTGTAAATCCAAGAACATCGCCCTGACTGCCTTTAGCCCCTTTGGCTCACCTGCAAGACCCCCAGATGAGTAAGACACACAGCATCACAGCACATTTATAAAGATCTACAACCCCAATTCCAATTAAGATGTAATTAAGAACAAAATACAATGATTTTCAAATCTTCTTAAACCTATTTTAAACTGAAAACACTATAAACACAAGATACTTATTGTTCAAACTGATAAACTTTGTTTTTGTAAATATTCACTCATTTTGAGTTTGATTCCACCAACACGTTCCTATAACGCTGAGACTGGGGCATGTTTGCCACTGTGTTACATTAGCCTTCCCTTTAACAACACTCAGTAAGTGTTTGTGAGCTGAAGACACTAACTGTTGAAGCTTTGGAGCTGGAATTCTTCCCCATTCTTGTTGATGTATGACTTCAGTTGCTAAACAGTCCAGGGTCTCTGTTGTTGTACTTTGTGCTTCATAATGTGCCACACATTTTCAATAGGTGACAGGTCTGGACTGCAGGCAGGTCAGTCTGGCACCCACACTCTTTTACTACGAAGCCACGCTGTTGTAACAGGTGCAGTATATGTCTTCACTTCATTGTCCTGCTGAAATAATCAGGGACGTCCCTGACAAAGATAAAGTGGCTGGGGTGGAAGCAGATGTTGCTCCAAAACCTGTTTGTACCTTCTAGCATTAATGCTGCCTTCACAGATGTGAAGTTACCCATGATGCCATGGGCACGTACACTTGTTAGACCACACCAGACCTTTCTACTATGCGTCAGTCCATCTTAGATGAGCTCAGACCCAGAGAAGCCGGTGGCAGTGGCATTTCCGTCTGTTGTGGATGTATAGTTCTGTCTTTGCATGGTAGAGTTTGAACTGTCACTTGTAGATGTAGTGATGAACTGTGTTAACTGACAATGGTTTTCTGAAGTATTCCTGAGCCCACACAATAAGATCCTTTACACAATGATGTGGGTTTTTAATGCAGCGCTGCCTGAGGAGTCAAAGGTTACGGGCATGCAATATTGGTTTTTGGCCTTGCCTTTCATGTGCAGAGATTTCTTCAGGTTCTCTGAATCTTCTGATTATATGATGGACAGTAGATGATGAAATCCATAAACTCTTTGCAATTGTATGTTGAGAAACATTGTTCTTAAACTGTTGGACTGTTTTTTCCATGCAGTTGTTAACAAAGTGGTGAACCTGGCTCCATCTTTGCTTGTGAATGGCTGAGCCTTTTGAGGATGCTCCTTTTGTACCCAATCATGACACTCACCTGTTTCCAATGAACCCGTTCACCTGTGGAATGATCCAAACAGGTTTCTCAGCATTCACCAACTTCCGCAGTCTTTTGTTGACCCTGTCCCAGCTTTTTTTAAACATGTTGCAGGCATCACATTTAAAATGAGCAACTAGTTGCAAAAAAAAAAAAAGGTCATGAGTTGAACAAAAAGCTCCTCTTTGTAGTGTATTCAATTGTTTATAGGTTTAGGAGGATTTGCAAATCATCGCTTACAGTTTTATACTTTTTAAATAACTCCCCAGCTACATTGGAATTTGGGATCAGGTCTAGTAAGTCCTGTAACTCAAATGTTTATCTGTATTATTCCTGAATAACAATGTCTAGTCATAAAACTCAGAGTTTAAATTAAATAGGTATAAAGCTAGTGGTTTCCATTGTTTTGCAGATGCAGATGGTGCAGTTTGGATTTCTAAGGGTTGATGTGAAAATGAAAAATGTACCATAAATACCTGACAGAACACTAAACTTTGCATTAATGTCTTGAAACTCTTAGACTCAGGGAAGGCAATGATCCACACAAGATCCTGGAGGATCCGGTTGTAGCAGACATAGCAAAGAAGCACAGACGCAGCCCTGCTCAGGTCAGTGTGCTGGTTTTGTCAGCTGTGTGTGATCCTGCATGTTTATTCATTTGATAGTGATAGTGATGGGGATGTTTTCTCAGGTGTTGCTGAGGTATCATGTGCAGCAGGGTATCGCTGTCATCCCAAAGAGTGACAAGCCTCATCACATCCTTGAAAACACAAAGGTGAAATTTTCCGATGGAGCAAAAGTTAGAAAGTAAAAGAAAAAGACCAATAGGATTAATGCTAGTGTTGTTTTTTTGTGCAGATCTTTAACTTTCATCTGACTGAAGAGGATCTGATAGCACTGAAGGGACTGAACCGAGGCTGGAAGTCTGGTCCTGAGGAAGAGTAAGTCAGGGCAGGTGTCTTTAAAACACTAGTCTGTGTTCTCACCCTGATGATCGTTATTCTGCTCATTTCAGATTAAGGTCTCATCCATACTACCCCTTTGAATGAGGTATCCAGAAACAAGACAAGCAACTGGATCGACTGAAAACTGTAAAATCATCAGAACCAGACCAGCTTTGTGTTTCTCTGCCTTCAGAATCATAGACGTGTTTACTGAATAATTCTTCCACAATGCCAGAAAGTGGGGAAAATGTGATGTTTTCATGTCAATTGACCAAATTATGAGCAAAGATGAAATATGTCCCATTTTGAGTTTTTTACGTCATGAATAAAACACCTCTATTATTTTCATTTAACTCTTGCATGAATTTTTTTGAGTGTACAGTTGAAAAAACAACTCAAAGAGGCTCCAGTTTTACTCTTTTATTATCTCATATATTAGTTCACATTTTAACTACAGTGTGTGTGGAGGTTGGCACCCTGTGAAGGCATGTAACGTGAAAGTTGTGCTTTGTTGAGTAACAGACTTTGAAGGGGGGGAGGTTAAGAAAGCAGGTTTAGTCAGTTTAATTTTATCCATTAACTTCATATAAATAAGGGAAAACACTTTTGTTATCTTCAAAAGTGTCAACACAACGTGAAAAACCCCTTTCAGTGCCTTTATAATGTCATACGGTGCTTAACTGTCACCTTATGAGTACATTTCATTTCAGATAGTTTTGTGACCCACAGTTTCATTTTTAAGGCGTCAAACACTGAGGATAATACAAAAGAATGAGTGAGTGTAGTTTGAAGTTGACCCTCTGTCTGTTTGGATGCTCTGTCCATTTGATGTCTACAACTTCATCCTTAAACTCATAACAAATGTTAAACTGCTCTCACTTTCTGTTTCTACAAACAGAGAGTTGCCTCAGTTAACTGTACTGGAGTCATCAGAGTGTGAAAGCAAAGAAAAACTCAACCTGGGTCAACGGTTTAGAGTTTTTCCGACCCTGCGGCACCTCTAGGCTGGTGAAAAGATTACTTTGACGCTCTTGTGAAATACTTCTTTCAGCACTACGTGGGGTACGATCGTCCTTTCACGCTTTGTCCCATCTTTGTCGTCTCTGGAGCGAGCGATGGTGAAGAGGCCTTCACAGTACACACACACGCTGAGGCCCCAGCGATGCGTTTTGGCAGGTCAGGACCTCTAGACCATGAAGCTTTGTCTGGATCGTAGACCTGAGTGGCTCTGGAGAAAGCCATACCTTCCCAGCTGTAGCCCCCCAGCACATAGATCCTCCCCGCCCAGACTGCAAGCCCCGCCTCACTGTTGGGCAGGAGCAGTGGCGCGACCTGCGTCCACTGTCCGCTGTGAGGGTCGTAGGACTCCACCTGGAGGATGTCGAAACGCTCTGTGGTGTCCGCGTGGTCGTCGCTGCCTCCGATGGCGTAAATGAGGTGGTGCAGGGAGGCCATACAGTGCCAACCTCTGGCCAGAGACATGGCCTGACGCTCCACCCACACATCACTATCCCGGGATGGATCGTAACTCAGGACATCTCTGCGATAGGGGCCAATCTGATAATCATGACCTCCTGAGATGTAGACGACACCGTGGTGGACTGTCCCTGCATGGCCATAAGTAAATCTATGAAAGAGGGACATCAGCAAGAGAGAAGGTTAGAAAAAAATATCCAAATTTCACCATGGTTACTCATCTCATGATTTTTCAGTCTTTAATTGGTATCTTTTGGCTGTAAGGTTAATGTTTCTGATCGGCCACAGTGTTTTATGCCCCCTCCCTCTGTCCACAATAAGATGACCTTCAGTTGTGATGGACTTGGTTTAATACTTCCTTGACAAGAGTCATCTTTGAGCCTGATCTTCTTTTAGTATAGACCAATCAGGTGTAAGCAGGTTTTGGTGTTTGTCTCCTGGCTGGCTCGCCAATCATAGCTGCACTTTCACCACAGGAACTTCCCTCCAGGACTACCAGCCTCCCTGTGTCCACAATAAGCTGACCTCCAGCTGTAATGTACTTGGTTTCATACTTTCTAAACAA
The DNA here is from genome assembly GCA_008086565.1 of Thalassoma bifasciatum. Lineage (NCBI taxonomy): Eukaryota > Metazoa > Chordata > Actinopteri > Labriformes > Labridae > Thalassoma > Thalassoma bifasciatum. Next base: position 52,283 of record RPOG01001301.1, read on the forward strand.
CGATCCTCACTGAGCCTGATAGTGCAAATATGAAAAAATCTCTGTCAGCTCCAAGTGTTACAGTTCAACAAGTGACCCTTAAACTGGAGCTCTGTAGCTGGGTAATTGGATATCCAGTTTACAACAACTGTTAAAACACAGGAGAAGTCCTTGTGAATGTATCCTGATTTGTATTATACATATTTACATAAAGATAATCAAGATAACCTTGATAATCTAAAAACATTTCAGAAAGATGCATCCCACTGAGAGTCGTCAATCAAAGGGTCTCACAGTAAGCTGAAACACCAGTCGATCTCTTAATGCACTTGATTAAGGTTTCATCGGTCGATGCTGTTTGAAACAGGTTGGTCTTCTATGATTTCATCTTTGCTGAATGGTCTTTCTCATTTTACTGCCCTCTCTTGGTCTGGAAGTGACGTGTGATTACTTTAATTTTTTTATTCATAAGTCGCTGGACCTATTTGCATAATCTTGAAAGGACTTCAAGCCTCAGTGAAAAGACAGAAAACAATGCGCTACAGGAGCCATTTAGTTCCCAGACGATGAATATTATTCCAGGAACTTGAAATGTTAAGACGCTTGTTTTAGGTAAGAAGCAGCTCAGCTCACAGCCCTCAGTTTTTGAGGGCTGAGATTTTTATGGTCTGATCTGTTTGTTTTTTGGAAGAGACGAAACCTCCTCAAACTGAGTCTCATAACTGGTGATTGATGGGTACGAATTGTTGGGACAGCTTTAAAATATTCCAGTAAAAGCAGTTGACAGGTAGCTACATGTTTTATTACCTGGGCAGTCCAGCTACGTAGGACCAACAGTCCTCAGCAGGACAGTAAACCTCCACAGAGGACAAAGCTCCGGTGTCGTTCCTCCCGCCCACAGCAATCAGACACTCTCCGACTGCCCCCAAGTAAAAATCCACACGACGCTGATTCATTGAAGCACCCTGAAATGAATAACATGTAAATTTAAAAAGGTCAGATTCAAGTCTACTGCAAGGATTCAGGTGAGTTTGTACTGTAGTTGTTATTTTCTCTTTAAGACTAAAGTGTATTTAAGATTGACACTGTCACTTTGGTACAGTACCCTGGTCCACTGGTTGTGGCGGGGGTCGTATCTGTACAGCAGGTTACAGGCAGCATCTCCCCCGTTGTCTCTGGACGAGCTGCCGCCTGCAGCAAAGATAAAACCTCCAAGTACTGCCAGACAGTGGTGGCTCCTCTGAGCGGGCAGCTCTGTCTCCACCTCCCACTTTCCTGTTTCACTGTCCAGCCTGGAAACATTTGCACTCAGCTCCTCTCCACGTTCTGACACCTACAGAAGTAAACAGTGGGGGTGACAGAAAAACTGGGGATACATTCAGTTATGTCGCAGTTTTAAGAAAATGTCAGTTAGTTTGTGGTTTTTATTAGAGACTATTTCCAGATTGAATTAGATTGAATCATCTCTAAAGCTCATAAATTATATTTCTCAGATATTGAGATGATCATTTCCATGTACAGTTGTGCTCATAATTTACATTCCCTCGCAGGACTTGGGATTTCTTTGCCATTTTTCAGAGGATATGAATGGTAACACAAAAACTTTTCTTTCACTCGTGGTTAGTGGTTGGGTGAAGCCATTTACATCTCATATGGTAAAACGGCCCATTCTTCTGGGCAAAAAGCCTCCATTTCCTGTAAATTCTTGGACTGCCTTGCATGATCTGCACATCTGTAATCTCCCCAGTGTGGCTCAATGATACTGAGGTCAGGAGACTGAGATGGCTACTCCAGAACCTTCACTTTATTCTGCTGTAGCTAATGGTAGGTTAACTTAGCCTTGTGTTTTGGATCATTGTCATATTGGAACATCCACATACGTCCCATGCGCAGCTTCTGAGTGTAAATTTTCCTCCAGTATTTTCTATTTCTTTTAACCAGGTGTCTTGAGCCTTTGTAGCTCACACATCCTCAAATACAAACCATTCAAGCCCATTTGTGTCGACTTGTGTGCAGTTTATCAGGCTAAAATCTACGGGGTATGTAAAGTTTTCGATCAGGGTCATTTTGGTAGTTTCTGTTGTTATTATGATTTTTAAAAAAGAGTAAACACAGTTGTTTGTTAACAGTTGTCTTCATCCAACCACTAACCATGAGTGAAAGAAAAGTTTTCGTTATCATTCATATTCTCTGAAAAATGGCCAAGAAATCATAAATCCTACTGGGTTATGTAAACTTATGAAAACAACTGTTCATACCTCTCCTCCAATCTGCAGCAGACACTCTACTCCCCCCCTCAGGGTGCTACGTCCCGTCTGCAGTAGCGGCTGGGCGCTGGGCCTGGTGTGATATCCCACAGCTTCCTCCACCAAAGCCTCACAGCCGGCCTCCTCCGGCAGCAGGGCGCGCACAGCTGGCAGCACTCGGCCCACCAGGTCCCCCACAGGCATCAGAGGGAAGTGGATGTGGGACAGGAGCTGTCTGGCATAGGGGGTCCGCTCCAGACTCTGACTCAGCCACTGCAGGGAGGCCTGTAGGAGAGCCTGCTCGCTGTCATGCTGCACCTGCAGATCAGGGGGGAAACTTATTCCTTCACACCAAACATGCTGGAGATCATTTTGTGCTGAAGTGGTGCAAAGGTCCAATGTTTACCTGACTGCTGGAGAGGTAGGTGTTGAGTTTGTGGAAAGGAATGTCTCGAAGAAAGTCCGGGGTGAAAGAGAGAGTGGCAAAGTGCGTCAGGATGAAGCGGTCGATGAAGGAGTCGAGTCGTTCCAGACTGTAGAGCAGAGCCAGCTCCTGCAGGTACAGGTAGTTGTCTTCACTCACCTCCTGCTCCAGAAACTGGCAGCAGAAATCCACAGCTCGCCACACCTGAAACACCACAGCATTGTGAGTCTGTCATTATTCGGCTAAGAGGAGTCTGAAGCCTGTAAAGTTTAAACAAAGTGTTTGACAGATGACTTTAAAAATTAAAATGAAGGTCTCTCCTCTATAGAGCCAAGAAAACCTTTATTCAGTCAGTTATCTCATTATGAAATGTTAAAGAACCAGCAGAGTATTTGCCTGCAGTGTCTTCATTCTGAAAAGGACTGCAACATGGTGCGACATGTTGGGTAAACTTGGCACGTTTCTAAATATTTTGCGACAAATTATAAGTAACAGTGTTTAACAAAAGCCTTCCAACCTCTATTTTTTACTTTTGGTCTTTTTATTGAAATGTATAATATCTAAGCTGGCTTGAAATCTTAAAGTCTGTCTTATTTTGTAGTAAAAACTGTTCTCTAAGACTTACAATGAGTCCCATTCATCTGACAAGTCCAGAAAAATGTCCAATTTTGAGACGTTAAAAGACAAGAATGATGCTTAAACTGTTTTTTAAGAAAAAAACAAATCTGCCAATGTCAATTTTTAATTTTTTATCTTTAAATATCTTGATATAAGACATTTTCCTGGACTGATCAGGTGAATGAAAAGTCTTATTTTAGGTCTGATAAAATGTCTTAACCAGTCATTAGACACAAACACTCGCTGACCTGCAGCAGGTGAGCAGCTTCAAGTACATGGTCGATGTTTCCTCCGTCCAGTGGCAGCTCTCCACTGTACAAAAAGTCCACCACAGCTTTCAGACCGATGTAAGACAACCCCACTAACTCCACCTGTAAACAGACAGATAGGAAAAGTGATGTTGAATCAGTTTGTAAAAGAAAAATTGAGTTTACGTCACCCTTCATTTCTGACATTTCTTTTTCATAGATTGAGGAGACCCCCCTCTCTTCTTACTCTCCAGTACATAAAACCTTTGCAGCTGACTTTACCTCCTGCTGCCGTTCCTCCTTCATACCCAGGGTGAACATAGCGTGGAAGTACGGACTGGAGACGGCGAGCAGGGCCCTGTGCGCTGGGACCTGCTGCTCATCAGCCACCAGCACCACATCACAGAAGAGGCTGCTGCGTCGCTGCTCGTTCAGGCCTTGAAGCACCTCCACAGCCTGATCCAAGCACCGAAACACCTGACAGCAACACAAAACAGCACAAACCCATCACACTCAGGTGATTTCTTTCATTTGCAAGTAGGTAATTATGAAAGTGTAACAACTTATGTCTGGTCAAAGACATTGGCTGTTTTCCAAACTGCCCACTTCTCTATTAGTGCCCACTTGGCTGAAATTCAGTATGTAGTAGTCAGTATGCGAAAATCTGCAGTGTACTACAAGCTCTCAGATGTCCTACTGATCCGGGAAAATGTCTTAGTATGCAACGGACCAGTCTACCTGGAAAACTGTTTCCCACAATGCAAGGCGCCAATGCTTTGTTTATGCCGAAGCACCTCAGATTTAGGTGAATTACTGACACATGCTGTAATAAATCAGCACAACTACAATACAACAACACAATGAGACTAATGTTAGACGGTCTGTGAGATAGAGGTGAAGTGACACAAAAGAAACACCTGTCAATCTGCTCCCTTCATAACATTAAAGAGGTGTTTACTTTTACAAAATTCATAAAAGCCCATATAAATCACTTAGTCACTTTTTTTCTTCTACTGACAGCCTACATGGGTAATGAGGACGCATTTTTTTTCATCAGCTGTGAAAAAAAGTCTGTCGGTTCCAGATTTATTTTCAATACACAATAACTTTTGGTGTAAAATTAAAAAATTGAACATGGCAATTTTGCTGTAATTAACTTCTTTACCTTTACAAATTTCATAACAACAGATCCCTGAAATCTCCCCTTGAGTTCATTGTTTTTTTCTACATGAATTTAAAATGTTCTTTGAATCACTGAAAATAATGTAAAGACCAAAACACTCAAAACACATTTACAACTACTATTTCCTTTCTAATGCTTTATTTATTCATTTTTTTCTTTGTATTATATCAACGTATCATTATAATCTAATTGTATTGTTCCTGTAACTTCACCACTGATTGATGTAGTGAATTAATGACTGAAATGACAAAATGTACCCATGGTTTGTTTTCTATATTGATGATAAAGTAAAACATTAGCTCCACTTTCCATAACAGAAATCCAGGATAGCATACTACTGAACAGTTAGTAGTTTGTTGATGAAACTAGTCTGAGTGTGGAGAGCTGCTTAAAGTCAGGGTAGAGTTAGAAACAGAGTCACACTGACCTTAGAGGATTCACTGATCCGATGGGGCCGACAAACACGACCTGCTTTACCATTGTCCATCATGTCTCTTTAGCTGGCATCATCTAAAAGACAAACACACACACACACACACACACACACACAGAGGCTTACAATAGAGAACATGACCTCCTCTTATTTCACTCCATCCCCTGTGCTTAACAGACCCTGAAATAAAACCATGTGTAGTAGCTCAGATCAGAAGCATGAGTGTGTGTGTGTGTGTGTGTGTGTGTGTGTGTGTGTGTGTGTGTGTGTGTGTGTGTGTGTGTGTGTGTGTGTGTGCGTGTGTGTGCGTGTGTGTGTGTGTGTGTGTGTGTGTGAGGATGTGGAGCAGCTACCTGCTCTCACCTGTCTACATGTTTGAGTTGCAACCAAACAGACTCACATAGACACTAACAAGCAAAAAAATCAAAGCAAGTATCACAATAAAAGCTGACACAGGACTGATCCCATTGTTCTAAAGGTGTTTGGTTCTTACTCTCGGTGGATCACAGGGAACCTCTCAGCTGACAGCATCTCAGCTCCACGCAGCGGAACCGTGGAACAGCGGAACTGTTCTCTCAGAGTATCGAATAATTTAAAGGTGACACAAACTGGACCTTCCCCTTAAACAGACTTCTTCCCCACAGGCTCCTTAATAGTTATATGTGTCGTCCATGTACAGACTCTGAGCATGAAAACCATGATAGCAGCAGCCTGTATCATATGACCAGCTCGCCGACACAAACAATGCGACTTCCGGTTATGGTTTTCAAAATAAAGTAATCGTGAATGCCAAACGCATAATAAAGTGCAATAGCGGACGCAGTTTTCATTAGTGAGTGAAACTTTACAATGACGTAATAATTATTTTACATAATATAAACACTATTATTATGGAAAATGAACAGTACTGGGAATTGTCATGTTTTTTTAGTTTCTGGCATATTTAAAGAACAAACCTAAATGCCAAAAACAAAATCAGTAATTTTTTTTTCACCCAGTTGAGTAAAATAAGAGGTAGATGTTTTGATGTGAGGATAAAGTTGTGAACCTGTACCTCGCAGTGCTTTTATTTGATCACCTGTTGGTGCTTTATTTATTTATTTATTTATTTTTTTGTTGTTTATCTTAGTCATCGGCCATTGATGCAATTTTATTTTGAAGCAGTACATTCTCCCAGCGCGAGTAATCCCGGAAGTCTCTTGCATCCTATGGACCAATCACCGGCATCTCCCTGCGGTTACATTCAAGACTTCAAATATAAAGGATTGGGGGGTTTTTTTCTTTCTTTTTTTTGATGCTGGAGTCTATTGTAATGCATGATACACATTTGCATCCCAATAAACAAGAATCCCCTGGAAAAGTGCATTTATTTCAGTTATTCAGTTAAAAAAAAAAAGTGAAACTCATACTCTAATGGATTCACCACACAGAGTGAAAAACATACACTATTATTTCTTTTCACTGGCATGATTATGGCTGATAGAAAAAACCCTCAAATTTCACTTCCTATAAATCTGAGACATTTTGGGGGACCTCTAAAAGGGAATTTTGCAGAAACTGTTTGAAAGGTATGTTTATTTATCTGCATTCAACACTTTGTTTGTTGTGGCCCCTTTTGCATGAGTTACTGTATCATTGTGCTGTGTTATGAAGGAGATCATAACACACATAAGGCCTGTGACTTTGTTTGGGTGTAATTGAAGCCCATTAGAAGCCTCCAGCTCCACTTGAGTCTTTCATTTTTCTTTTGATTTTGGCTCATTGATTCTTTTCTCACCACCACAGTCATTTAACCAACACTTTGTACTTATGGCGCTTTGAGAAGGAACCAAGTCTTGCTGGAAAATGGAATCATCAATTTCATGAGGCTTTTCAGCAGAATGAAGCATAAAATGTATTAAAATGTCATGGTAAACGTCTGCATCAACTCTGGACTTCAGGAAATACAACAGATCGACAACAGCAAGACAAGCAGACAATAACACATTGGCAGATCTCAACTACATGGCCATGACCAACCATACTGCAGACTCCTAAATAACAGAGGCAGCTCTTTAATCAATAATACCATATCTTTATGCCATTTTTTCTGTGATTATTACAGGAAAAGGAACTAGTAAAAAATAGGTGAGTGCAGGGTCATTGACTCTGTATGACCAGCAGAGGGCATGATGATACAGTGCACAGAGAAACCTAAGGCCTGGATGTAGAGGTCCATCCCTCCTTCTCACAGTCACATATGTCAGTGTTCCTTCAGACTGTGCACCTGAACTGTCGCTGACCGGGCAAAGCCGGTGGACTGAGTGACCTCTGACCTCTTGGCTGTCTGCCAGCAAATGCTGCTCCATACATCACATGCGATCCACAAACACTCAAAGCTCACCTTCAGCTTCTCTGCACAGAAATGTATTACAAAATACACTCTTTCATTTTTAAAGATCATGATTACTACACTAATTTTATGATGATTGGATATCAGTACTACTGTTGAAAACAACCATTATTTTGAGTTTACTAATGTACCACTTACTGCTCTGTTTTCCCCAGTAAGAAAATATGCAGGGGGTTTCCACTGAACTCTTTATATTACGATTATATTGTTTATGATCTGATTTAGGAATATAACCAAAAGAAACAAGGAATAAACTCGTAGACTTTACAGTGCAAATTCTTATTTCTTAAGTGAGCCTTGTTAAGATACACATGATAACAAAAATAAAAAAGGGAAATGATTTCTTGTGCTTTCAGAATAAAACTGCCAACAACCTAGACAGTTTATTTTGATCCAGACATTTTTTTTGTCTCTTATGACATGTCTGTTTACTGTATTATTTGGCTGATTTTCTTATCTTTTCTTGATTTGCAATTTCAATTCTTATTCTAGTTTGTCCTTTAACTTAGTCTTTCTTTCTAATACATTATACTACAACTCATAATAATAATAATAATAATAATAATAATAATAATAATAATAATAATAATAATGAATAATATTTATTTTTATTTTTATCATTATTATTATTTTATTATTATTGCTGTTTTTGTTGTTATTGTTGTTATTATTGTTACTACGTTATAATTATAAGCAGTAATAATATTATTGTAAATAATTATAATAATTACAACAACAACTATTATTATTATTATTATTATTATTATTATTATTATTATTATTATTATTATTATTATTATTATTATTATTATTATTATTATTATTTCATAGCCATCTGCCTTTCTCTTGTGAATGTCCTCTTTGGTCATAAATCTAGAAAATCTTGTTTCAAATTTAGTTAGGTTTATTGGTTTAAATATACAGAGACAATGCACATTAATAAACATTCCTGGAAATATGCCAGTTTGGCCAAGTTGGCTGTTTTTCAACCATAGCGTGTGGGGCAGGTGACATGAGCACTACATAATTAAAATGCATTAAAAACAGTACAAAAGATTATCATTAAATCAATTACAAAACACTAAAAAATATGCACTGAAAATCAAATACATTTCATTTTTAGAGTAGGTGGTCACAATCTTGACCCTTTGTAAATAATCTTCTCCTAGCTTCAGTGTAGAGGGGGAAAAAACTGTAGCTTGGATATCTCAACAAGTTATTATTTTTATTTTATATTCAAATTTGATGGAACTGGTTTTTGTGAAAATATGCAGATTATTCCAGATTGTGATATTTTTATGGTATCTTGTTTTGAAAGTGTAAACCGGAAGCAGCAGTGATGTGTTGCTGTAGTGATGCTGAGGGCCCTCTCTCTCTCTCTGTCTCTCTCTATGTCTCTCTCTCTCTCTCTCCCTCACAGATTTCTTATTGACCATCAGAGGGAGAAGGTGAATCCAGTGTCTGGTGGATTCACTGTCTGTCTGCTGCAACCTGATCGACCAACATCAGCCCGTCAATCACCGCCCATAAAGACAGAAGAGCAGGAAATGAACCGAGCTCTTCTTCTTCTTCTTCTTGGAGCAGCAGGACTCGTGTGTTTTTTCCCTCTGAGCCTGTGAAGGGTTGAAGTCTTCAGAGCGGTGGTCGTGATTTTGGATGGACGCTTATTGTATAACGTTATCACTTCGACTTCTTTGACGCTGTGCAAGTTAGCAGCTTTAATTCTGTCTTTATCCCTGATTCAACGCTGATTTCTTTCAATTTGTCCTCAACACAACTAAAAAAAAAAATGGCAAAAAACTTACTCGATAAGGAAGCGTGCAGATGTGCTTATAACCAAGTCAGAGATGATAACACGGACACAAACTGGTGAGTGTGCCAACCTGCTTACTTATCCAAACCCCCTTTAAAAAATGTGAACATTACATGCTGTGTTGTATTCAGGTAAAATAGATGGTTCCTCAATGACATGTTTGCCCGTGTCATCATTTGAGCAGTAAGATGCTTACATCGGCGTTGATTAAACTTTGAAAATGATGTTTGTTTCGATGAAATCCTGCTTATAATTGTAATACATACATCCCGTTAACGCCCACTGCGCTGCCTCTGCGCCGCAGAATGAGCTCAACCCGAGACACTGACCCTTCATAAAAACTAACATCTAAGTCAAATAATCCCACTAACGATTACTTAATGCAAGCCGAATAGGAGACACATCCCAAACTAATAAGAACATGTAAAGAACTTAATATATTATCGTGTGAATATGTACAAATGGGTGTGTTGCTTTAAATTGCCGGTTTTTCTAAGGCAGTTCGTGCATGTCCTGTGAAAACGCGCTTTGCTGCCACATCAGGGGGTTTACCCACCGCTGAGACCTCCGTGAATCGTCTTACTCTGAAAACCTGAAACCCTGAGTCCTGAGGAGCATGTTTGATCATTTTATGTGATGTTCATACAGCTCACAGTGCCCTCTTTTAGCTGATGTGTTCTCTGTGTGTTCAGCGGTCACACAGCACACGGTTATCAGGCCCAGCGGGGCAGAAGTAATTTCCTTTGTCCTGTATTCATAGAGGATAACGTTATGGTAGTGACACTTCCACATGGCTGACACACCGCTGACACCTTACATGGGCGTCTGTGGCATTCTGGGCACTGCCTCATTTTGTGAAATGGGTCTGATGCTCACACAATGGCGTTGTTGTGAATCAACAGATCATGAGGCTGAATAATGCATGCAGTGACAATAACTACAGGCTTTATCTGCATTCTCCAGGGCTGTGTTCAAATATGAGGGCTCTATGATCGTGCCTGGAGGACAAGGGACTGACTATGAGGACTTCAAGCAGATGTGCACAGGTAAACAGCTCTGTGTGTCTTTAATAAATCAGTGTACTGTGCAGATGAAACTGGTCTACATTGTGTGGCATGTGTGTGGCCTGTAATAGCTTATATACCACACAGCTTGTCTTGGCAGGACTCTAATCTTTTAAGACTCTGTCACCCGTTGGCCTAAGGCCCTGTAACTATACTCTCAAAGCACTTAACACTTTATGCATTACATTGCATAACCTGTTCTACAATACCCTGAACCTCCACAGTACCAGGCAAAGGGTCAATCTTTACACATCAGTGCAACTTTTGTATCGAAACAGTCTATTGAAAACCCCTGGTGTTGCTTTGAATCAGTTAGCCTCCATGTAGTTTTTTTTTTACCTGTCCCCTTCCTCTAAATAAGAAATGCTTCTACTGAAGCAAAGAAAGTGCTCAGGAAAGAAAAGAAGGAATGTTCTGGTAATGAGTAAAAGTGAATTGTTGAAGGTTTGGTGCTGTGTGATGTCAGTTCTCCCTCAGTCTGTGTCCTCAGGAGTAAAGCATCAGCTCAGATGTTGGGTGTGGCTGTTTCTGACACCTCTTCTTCAAACCTTGCTGCCTCAGGGCCTTTGCTCCTCTCTCTTCTTCCTGATACTATCGAGCGCACATTCCTGTGAAATGTTGAAATTACACATGTATCACTCTGCTTTACGACACTTCAGCTGTTGGGTCTGCCATTGGTTCCTGCTCAGAGATGACACATCAGACATCATCCTGTCTGCAGGCTTGTTTTCCTTATTTAGCAGTGAAGTTGTAACTGTGGGTGTAGGAGGAGCTGGTGCTCACTGATAGTCTTGTGAGGCCTGAGGAGGAGGAGGGCTCATTTTAAGAGGTGAATTTTAACTCAACCAGGAAGTGAAAACATAATGATTCTGGTGTGCACAACCTGGATCAATAAAAGAACAGTGTTCCTCACCTCTTATTGAACATTAAAAAAAGATGACGAAATCTGCTGACTAAACAACAATAGTTTTTCAAATGTGATTAATGAAGGTCAACATGTTTTCTGAGGAAATACTGTTTTGATGAGCTGCTGTGCTTATCAGGCTTTCTGCAGAGCAGCTGTGCCAAATTTCCAAGTTTCATTTCACGGGTGTGGCTTCAATAAAACATACTTTCATACTTGTCTGGTTTTAGAGAGCCAATCAGTTTTGAGAATCTTATTCTAAATTATTTTAAAAGCTTCTTTCTTTTGAGTTTGCATTATGACAAAGCGTGAATTTGTGCTTTTTACAAACCTAATTATAATGTGGTTATGATGTAGTAGTAAGTTGTATTGTGATCACTGTGTGGCTTGCTGCATGCAGGAAGGCTTTTATACAGTGGTCAATGGTAAAGAGCAGGGATGTATCAATTTTATCCTGGTATTGGGTAACGATCCACTACACTAGGGAACACAAATTTTGTTGAGTTAGGTCTGGCAGCTGTTACAAACTAATTTTTGGGTGCAGAATCCAAAACTGATCTCAGTTTTTCTCTATCACCTCAAGTTTTTGAACTATAGGATCCCTGATTTCATAAAAACACGCTGAGGAACAGTTTGCTAAAATGTCTATTTAGTTAGATTTTTATGCTGATTGAAAGTAAAACTGGCATGCTAATTCCAAAATTGCATCCAGTTTTTTTCTAGCACATCAAATTTTTTCTCCACAGCCTACCCTCCAGATTAGCAAAATTCTACTGATTGAATTTTGCTCTTCTGGAGAGTAAGTTTTAGTTTGAATTAGCATAAAAATCTAACACAACTGAATTTTTTTTTTTCAAATTGTTCCCCAGTGTTATAGAATCAAAAAGTGAGTGAAAAACGAAAAGTGGTATCTGGTATGCCACTTGCGGCTGGGTGAAATATGCCAGTTGCCTAGTGGCACATACCAGTTTCCAAACTGGCATGCCAGTTCCATCAGTGGTAAGACTGGTTCCACTTTCTAACACCAGATGCTGCTCTAAAAAGGTCAACTATTATTAGACTGACTGTTGGATTTATTAATTTATTAACAACGTAATTTCAGCAGTACTCACATGTACAGTCGGCTGGAGTCAGCACCTACATCACTTGCAGTCAAAGAAGAAGCAGAAGAAGCGACGTTGCATGCAATTTAGTCAGACTGGGCATTGTGGCTAGGTTAGGCTAGACCACTGGTTCCCAACCTGTGGTCCGCGGCCCTATAGTGGGCCGCGAAGGTCTTACAAGTGGGCCGCCAAATCATTTCCAAAATAGCATGATTTTAGTGGAGGGTAATACTATAAAGATACAAATAAACAGAATAATGAATTATGTTAAAACCCATAAGTTTTAAAACAAATTAAAACTGTTCAAATAGTCATATAGAAAAAAAAAACCTTTAAGAAAGCATGTCAGAGCCCAGTATGTAACATGACCCAAAATGCAACAACAACCTGAAATGTACTAAAAAATAAAGAAGAAAAAGAAATAAAACCAAAAATGTAATGACTGGTCAATAATGTAACAAAGTTGCTGGGCCGGAAAGTCACAAAAAGAATGAAGGAAAACCCAAAATACAATAACTGACCCACAATGTAACAACTTGTTACACTCTGTACTTTTTTGGGTCAGAGGCGGGCCGCAAACATTTTTGAGACTTAAAAGTGGGCCATGAGTTGGAAAAGGTTGGGGACCACTGGGCTAGACTAATGCTGACCAAGTTAGCAGATCAACCACAACCACCTGGTAACTGTAATATAGATGACAGGCTGCAACTTTCAGAAAACTTGGTAACATTTCACAAGACAAAAAAGGCAAAATCTAAGGTGAAGGTTTGGCCTTAATAATGTTTATCTCTGGCACATACACAAAACAATGCAAAGACCATGTAATGCATATACATTCATTTTCATCACTGCTACAATTATTTTTCCAATAAAACAAAATACAACAGTCAGTCTGATAAAAGCACGCCTTTTTAGAGCAGTACTGGGCGTTAGAAAACGAGGCATACTAGTCTTACACGAGTGGCACACCACCTGCTGAACTGTTATGCCACTTTGAAAACTGGAATCTACCACTAGGGAACTGGCATATTCCACTAAGCCACAAATACCATGCCAGGTACCACCTTTTGTCCTTGGGGCTGCTGGAGTTAGATCAGATGTTGTGGCGTAAAGCTGATTCATGGACAGATCTATTCAACTCAGTTCTATGCTCTTCCTTATTTACAACAACCGTGTGTATTGCTTTATCAACACTTGTAAGTCTGTGTATTTGGGGTTTAGAGATATTTCATCTACAGCAACTTTTAAAGTGTTAGAGGAGACAACCTCACTTATCCTCTGCTGAGTTTTACAGTTACACTCTAATTCATGGTAGTGTTGGAGATTTACTCACCACACATTTAAAAATAATGATGAAATAATAATAGAAATGATAAAAACAAAAGAATAGCAGGTAGTTTGAATACATTTTTATTTCATTTTAGTTTACAGAGCCTTATTAAAACAATTACCAGTCTCATCCTCATATTAATAAAGATTGTTAAATTAACTCTGGTATCTTAATAATCACTTTGCTGTAAGCATCAGATGACCACTTTGCATGAACACAACAATAGCTCCTAGATTTTTGCACATTTAGTTATGATGACAAAGACAAACACTGTATTTGATGAACTGACTGTCTCTGAGCACACTCACTCCTCTGGCTCATGTGGGAGTAAAAGGACTCAGTGAAGGTGAATACAAATCAGAGTGTGTAGTGATCAATCCACAGACTTTTAATCAGACACAGTGGTGACATTGCTCTAAAACAGCTGAGCTGATCAAAACGATGGATGAGGATGTTTGATGCTGCAGATCTGAATGAAATAAACACAGCTCTTTAAACCTGCAGGCAGATAACTTTGATGGTTACAGTGATCCTTTCTGGTGTGTATAGTGATGATGTTATTTGTGTGAGTTGGTGGAGGTAACACAGTAATTATGAGTCATGATTCAGACGTCGTCAGTGTTTAATGAACTAAAAGAGGAACACCTCAGTCAGTTTGAAACATTTACACTGAGAGATGAATGCAAACTGTTGGCACATGAACATAATATGAGTTAAAGTCTTGGCCTTAAAGAGAAAACACATTTTGAAGTCACCAACAAGCTGGCATCACTCTCCTCCTGCTCTGCTATAAGAAAAGGAAAAAAACAACTTTGGCTTCAGTTCACTTGTTGACGCGGCTCCTGAACAGTCCCTCCTGACTGTGCTCACAGGGGACAGCTCTGCTCTCATCCTGTCACACAAGTGGTTTCTGAGTGAGTGAATACAGGAAGATACAGAGTCACCCTCCAACCTTTAGCGTGCAAAAGTAAAGTCAAGTTATGCAGAACAACGTCTCTCCCGTGGAGTCTTTCTGCTGTCTCATCACTGTGGGAGTTTCAGTGCAGTTTTCTCCGCAGGGCTGAGGGTCGGCTGCAGAGTCAGCACCACTTTCAAGAACAGACGAACCAGGAAGAATCTGGCAGAGGGAGGAAGTGTGGGGGTGAGAGGGAGCAGCAGGTCGGGCTGAGGGCTGTGTTTGTTCCTCTTTGGCATCTCACACACACTTATAGAAACAGTGAAGACAGAGAGATTCACCTTGACAATCACTGAATAACTAAGAAGTGGGAACGATTGATGACTGCACTGATAAGACTCTGTCCTCTGCTGCTGCTGATGTGCGGCTGCTCTGATCTGAGAGCAGCGTGTCCTTATCAGCCGCTCTAACAGGTGTATAAAGATTATGGGCTCTACTGTAAAGATTCACAGTGCAGCTCTGAACTTTGACTCTTATCTAAAGCTCATGTGAGGAGACGTAAGTTGGTTTTAAATCAAATTGGACATAACATTGAATCCTCTTCATGACATTCAAGTATGATACGGCAAATTTTCTTCTGTTTAGATTAGTATTTAGGATCTGTGCAACAATCTGTAAGTTATTTTTTTAAATATATGAAATATTGCTGGATTTCTTCCCATTTTAGTCACTTTTCACTCATTTGTTGTCACTTTTACTTCAGTTTTTTCTTCTTTCTGACTAATTTTGAAGTTTTATCCCAACCTTCTTACCATTTTTTGTTGCCTTTGGCCAATATTATCACTATTTTCTGTTACTTCTTTCATCATTTTTACATTCTTCTTATTAATTTACAAGTTTTTTTTCCAATTTTCTTGCAAATTTTTGTTGATTTGTGTCTTTTTTTAATCACTTTTCGCTCCTCTTTGCCACTTTTGGGGCATTTTTTCCCTCCTTCTAACTACCTTTGCCTTTGGCCATGTTTACCAATTGCCACTGTTTTCGTCACTTTTGTTTTTTTACCCTTATTGCTCCCTTCTGATTTTTTTTTTTTTAAGTTTCTTCGCAATTTTCTTGCTGATCTTTGCTATTTTTTTGGCAATTTTTTGACTAAATTTTATTTATTTTCATTGCTACTCTTTGCTGTTTTTCCCCATATATACCACTTGGATTGTTGCTTTTGCAAAGGTAGTTTACAACAGTTTGTCTCTTCTGGTGAGCAGGGTTGAGTTACACTGAGCACAAAACAGCAAAAAAAAGTTGACTGATTTTCTGACACATTTGAGGTTAAAGAAATATTTTACTGTCTGCGGTTTGAATATTGCAGCAGGTTTGATCTAATTTGTGATTATTGACCAGCCCTAGTTTCCACTATCATACACCAACTACAAATTTCAACAAAAACAACCATTCATTTACGATCAGGTCAAAGCTCTTGAGGATTGAAACATGATCATAAAACATGACGACTGCGCTCAAGTGTGCAGAAGTTTCCCTCCACCCTTATGTGATCATGGGAGTTTTCTGAACTTTCACTTTTTACCAAATCCTTTCTTTAAGTCAGATCTTGGATGTTGTTTTATATACATCTGTGCCTGTGGTAAAAGCTTTACAGAGTGAGAAAGAGAATCCCAGATGACTTTATCTCTGCTTCTGCCTGAGGAGCTCAGATGTCTGTGAAACCCTGCGTTAAAAGTGGGACATAGAGTTTAAAAGATGTGGGTGTTTCCCCTCTGCATTGTTTTCAGAGTTGGGATCACTCTCTTTGTCAGGCTGCTTTCTTTAACCTGATAGTTTTGCATGAGGAAAAGAACACAAAGCAAATTTAAAGAATGAATGACTGTCACTTGTGTCTGTGGAGAGGGGTCTTGAGTCCAGTGATCTTTTGGGCGTAATCTTGACTTCATTGTTAACATTCAGTGTCCTCTCTCTTTTTTTTTGGCTGGGTTTCGGCCAGTGGTGCATTGCAGTGCCGTTAATGCAGGAGAACTGACTCTTGGACAGTGTGTTGATGCATCAGTCATTGAGATGACGTTTTTAAATGGCCCAGATAAGAAACATCATGAGTGTTAAAGATCTCTCTGTCAGTGCTGAAGTGCTGCTCTTTGGGAAGAATTGCCCTGCAGCTCATCGTCAGAGTAAAAGGAGTGTTTGTCAGTCACACAGAGGCAGGAACATCTGGAAGACAAAGAAGTACAATCTGCTCATGTTATTGTTACATAATGACACATTCAGCCTGCAGACACAGCAGACAGCACAGCAGGACTGAATCAGTAAAACAAAGTGAGGAACGAGGTGACAAACTTCAACTCTTTCTGTGACAAATCACCTCATCTTCACTTCATGAGTGAATGAAAATGAAGCCTCACACTCACACGTCCGCCTGTGAAATATCCTGAATCCATCTCTAAATTAAAAGTGATGCAAGCTTGTTTTCCTCTTCTCCTGCAGTTATCTCCAGCGCCTCTGTGCTTTAAATTGCTGATACTCATGAATGTTAATGATGCTTAACGAAAGGAGGATCATGAGTTTGAAATTCTGGATTTTTGATGCGTTTCGACATGTAACCTTATCTCAAAGCAGCTTCCTCAGCAGTCAGTATATCACATGTAATTATGTGTTGTCTGCCTGCAGATATGACGGCTGTTACATCATGTTCAGATGAGAGCTGCAGCTCAAAGAGGCCTGATTAGATTGATTATTCATTTAGATTCATTTGTGAGCAGAAACTGTTCACCCTTGGTTATTTTTATTAGATTATGTCATGGCTCTCTTTAAATCTGATGGCTTATTTCTGCTCCTTTGGGAGGCGTGCAGCAGGTTCTTAGTCTGCTGTCCTGAGCAGGAGAAGGCTGTAGATCTTTTTACACTCAGAATCTGTATCCTTTAAGCCAGTTTTATTAACTCTGCCCTGGTGTAACTTGTTCTCCTCCAAACATTGAACACAAAAATTAGCTTACTATGCAAATTAAACATTAGCATAAGTACAAAACATGCATTCTGATGTAAGACAATGGTTAAATGCTGAAAATGTGAAAAGATACTAAAGTAAATATTATGAAAGAGGTGAAGTAACCCATCAGCAACTTCCTGTCAAAAAAAAAACAACCTATGCCGGAGTACTAAAAGTTGCAGTTCACTGAACGTCCACTCGAGGCAGGCTGCAGAAGCACCAGAAACCACATACACACATCAAAACAAATGAAATATTAAATAAAAATGTGTAAGATGGGTAACTTGGAAATGGGTTTTGCCCATATATGGGCATGGCTGACTTTACTGACCCAACTGGGTCAGACTGGACTGGATTGATTTACAGTATGTTAAAGCCTCCATGACAGCACCATGCTGGCTGACAAAGTTTAAGAATGTGAAGAGAGATCTGTGTTTTTATCTGCTGAAAACAATGTGATTATCTGTGATTATATCTGTGATTAATTAGTGGTAACAATGGACACTGGAGCTGGACTGTCTGACAGAAAAAGGACAGAAAAGCAGGAGAAAGCTAAACGGGAGAGTGATAGAGTATGAGCTAAAAGCTAAAGGCTAAAACACGGTTTTTACACTGCATTTAGTTTTGTTCTGAAGTGGAACTCTATTAATTGTTCTGATTTTATTTATTAAAGAAATTTCTTTTTCCAAAAATGTCCAGAGTGCTGTTAAACAGATCAATGAATTATTGCCACAGCTTTTCCACATTTTCTTGTTTTATTTTGGAAACTATATTATTTTACTTTGGCCACATGGACAAATTTATTTCACAAAAAGGTCAGAATCATCCACCCCCTCAAGAATTGACCTTTTCAATGAGCCAAAGCACAAATCAAACGGGGGTGGGAGAATCATGCTGTGTGGGTGCTTCAGAGCCCAGTCTGGAACTGGGAATTTCCTCAAGGTTGAAGGTTGGATCCTGAAGAAAAAAGGATATGTGAAGATTTAAAGAAAACCTCAAGCAGTCAGCAGCAAACTGTTAACTGTTTGCATCGGTGGGGGTAATAATTTTGCTCCAACACCTCCTCACATCTGGATTATTACAAATGAACTCAGGTATAACCATGAATCTAAAGTAAAACAAATAAGAAAAGGTAGGGCTTAGAGTTGCTCATTTTTGTTTTTCAGACATTTTTACGGTCGGCAGATGACCTGAGATCCACCAGCTGGGTGTCAGAGATCTATGTGACATACAACTACAGTCCTCACAAAACATCAGACTCATTTAGTCTGTTGACCTGAATATTTCCACACAATCACCCTCACACACACACCCTTGGACACACACACCCTCGGACTCACACGAACACACAGAAGGACTCCAACAAAGCAGTCCAACGACAAAAGCAGAACAATGAATTAATCTGCACTACATCAGCACTTTTTAATCCTCTGAGAGGGCGCGTACGTAAACGAGTGTATTTCTGGAGCACTTAATGATACCGGGCCGTGCTCATACTATATGCTGTATTTAGGATATTGATTTTATTCTCTTTATTTAACAATGCTCCTACTTACTGATCTGTATATTGACTGAAGCTAAAGAAAGTTTGTCATGTAAACTTTCCACTTCAGACAAATTGGCCTTACACTTTCTTCATACTCTTTTTTTTTCCAGTAAATGGTCTTAAAACCACTAAATAGCCCCAGAATAAACCAGCTTAGTGATGAAAATCGGTTCTACTTTATGCTGTGAGGAGGAGCTGTGAGCTGAGCTGCCGCTAACTTTAGCTCAGCTTATTTCTCTTATAAGTTTAAGATCTGATGACTAAAATCCTTCATCTCAGGACAACTGGAGCTGAAACACAGAGAGACGATAGTGAGTTTTATTCAGTTTGAACACTAACATCTGATCATCTCAGTGTCATATTTTCTGTCAGCTGTTTAAGAATAATGAAGGGCCTGTTAGTGTGTGTGTGTGTGTGTGTGTGTGTGTGTGCGTGTGTGCGTGTGTGTGTTGGCATGCAGTTGTGCTCAAAATTTGCATACCCTGGCAGAATTTATGATTTTTTGGGCTTTTCTCAGAAAATATGAATGATAACACAAAAACCTTTCTTTCACTCATGGTTAGTGGTTGGATGAAGACATTTATTAACAAACAACTGTGTTTACTCTTTTTAAATCATAATGACAATAGAAAGTACCAAAATGATCCAATCAAAAGTTTACATACCCCAGTTCTTAATACCTTGTATTTCCCCCTTGAACATCAATAACAGCTTGAAGTCTTTTGTGGTTGTTGGGTCTTTATTTTCTCAGATGGTAAAACTGCTCACTCTTCAAAAAAGCTTCCAGTTCCTGTAAATTCTTGGCTTGTCTTACATGAACTTGCACGCTCTCCTCAGAGTGGGTCCATTAAATTGAGGTCAGGAGACTGAGATGGCCACTCCAGAACCTTCACTTTATTCTGCTGTAGCAAATGGCAGGTTGACTTGGCCTTGTGTTTTGGATTATTGTCATGTGTGAACGTCCAAGTACGTCTCATGAGCAGCTTCTGGGCTGATGAGTGTAAATTGTCCTCCAGTATTTTCTGATAACATGCTGCTTTCATCTCTCCGTCAATTTGACCAAGTTTCCTGAGCCTTTGTAGCTCACACATCCCCAAAACATCAGTGATCCACCTCCGTGTTTCACAGTAGGAATGGTGTAACTTTCATCATAGGCCTTGTTGACTCCTCTCTAAAAAGTTCAATTTTGGTCTCATCCTAGCTTTGTTCAAGTTATGATGATTCAAAGAGGCGGGTCTTAAGCCTCTTAGCAGACAGCTACAGGGTGCTCACCTGTCAGTCAAGTCGGCCATGCCTTTAAATGGGCAAAACTTGTATGCTTCATAACTTTGATAATAGACATGTAAAGAAATTCTGTACAGTGTGAGCTCACAGAGAAACAAGCTGAACCAAGCTGTGAGAATTGTCTGTTTTGAATTGGTTTGTTTGTTGTTTCTAGCGATGCTCAGTAAACTGCAGTTTTTAACACTTCTGTATCAGCTTTTCATACCAGAAGTTTAGGTGTGGTCCAACCAGAGTAACAAACTTCTCAGGGTGTGAAAGTTTCATAAACAGCTCGCAATCTAAAGATCTGTTGGTCCATATATTATATCTCAATGAACCATACAATTACATAAAAAAATGATAAATATATACAGTAAACAAGGGCTAGGTATTGTCAGGAACCATACAATTTGATATCAATTCCATATTGATTTAATTGCCTCACACTCAACAAATTTTATCAGGGGACAATTTGAGTGTTTTCACCTGTTTTATAGTCTTCGGTGTTTCTGTTTGATTTTGAAGTACTTTGGTTTAGTTTGACTTCCTGCCCTGATATTTTTTTAAAGTTTAATAACTTTGCAGTTGACAAATTGCAAAACTCTTAACCTTCTGTGCTGTGTATGCTGGTAAAGAAATGAGCCTTTGAGACCCAAACTGTTTTTTGAACTGGGCTGTAGACATGTTTATTTTAATGCAAAGATCAGCTTTCTTGAATGGGTGTGTGTGGGGGCTGGTCTTTCTGCAGCCAGCCTCAAGTGGACGCTCAAAGAACTGCAGTTTTTCCACGCTCCTGCTCGGGCTTTACATTTGCAGACCAGGTGTTATCGCTTGTTTTTGAGGGTCATTCTTCAACCTTTTTTATTTCTTACAGCAGGTAGAAAAATGAAGCATGACAAGAGATCAATCAGTCACTTCCCTATAGACTAACAATGATCTAAAGCTGTTTGTATCAGGCAAAGAAAGTCCTTTATTGACCCTTTAATAAAAGCCTGACTGATATCCAATCTAGATTTAACAAACCAATTTGGAAACAAAAATGGGACACTTTGTAGGTAGAATAAAAATAAACCTTTGAATCATGCAACAACATGAGTTCGCAAACATTTTACAGAAAACTTCCTGAAAAGTTAAGAAAGAAGAAGTACCCTTTTTCCATCCAGCTGCTTTAGTTCAACAGTTGTGTATTTCATTAATGTTATAGTGTTTTCCTCGTATATGGGTTGAATCATAGGACGAGAAGTGTTTTAATAATGAATTCTGATTAATGTGAACATGTAGCAGATGTTGCAGAGAAGACTGGCAGCAGTTAGAGTTTTCTCCTTGAATGCTGCAGTTTTTTTATGTTCATGCAGAAAGTAATATCCTCACCTGAATTATTCTAATAGCAGGTCTGATGAAGTGTGAACATTTGATTACACATCCCTTGGGTCTGTTTACTTACTGTCTTCCCTCTCTTCCCTCAGATGATGCTCGCTTGTTCGGCTACGTCCGGATCACGACTGGAGACGCCATGAGCAAACGAGTAAAGTTCACCCTCATTACCTGGATCGGAGAGAACGTTGGCGGCCTTCAGCGTGCAAAGATCAGCACAGACAAGGCACAAGTGAAAGAGATCGTGCAGGTCAGAGACTGTATGCAGAACATGGCAATTAAAGCACTTGGTGTCACCATCAGTGTTACATGAGGTGAAGCTGTAATGGGACCTTTGGGGAAACTTGATGTTTACAGAAGCAGCGAGGCAGCGAAACGCTCCTCACAGGAAGATAGGATCTTTTAAAAACAATAAGCTATTACATCTCCAGATCATGTGGGGAGAAAAGATGGTGGAAGTGAAGTAAAAACGAGAGGTTTTAAAATGAAAGGTACAACAAATGAAACAAAGAGGAAAGCGAATACGCCCCAAAATATGAGTCTAAGCGAGGAATTACACAAAACATTTACAGTGATAAAATCATGCAAATGAAGAGAGTGATTGGTTTAACACCTCACACACACTCATATACAGACACACACATATCTGTGGTGTTCAATATTTCGATACAAAAAGATAAGATATACTTTATTCATCCCACGGGGAAAATTCACAGTCACAGCAGTAATGCAGTGCTGCTGCAACAAGCTGCCACTGAGTGGCGCTTAGAAAAGAAGAAGTAGAAATAAATGAATTAATGAGAAAAAGTCCGTCAGAGACAACAGTTTCTCCATAGTTCTCTTGTCAGTCACCAACTCCTCAGGGTTCAGGACTGAACTGGACTTTTTTCACCGGTCATGGTAATGACCTCACATTGGCAAACAGCAGATCAAGTGTTGTATTCTCTCTGGTTGGACAGTTAACAAACTGTGTAAATCCAGTCAAGTAGGAGGAGAGGGTGACATGATTGAAGTCTCCGTAGATTATTAAGAGTGCCTCAGGATGTTGAGTCTGTATCCTGGCAACAGATTCATAGATGACATTACATTGAACTTCAGCTGTTGCTTTGGGTGTAATGTACACAACCATTGCCATTGGATGACTGAATTCCCATGGAGGGTAGAATGGACTCAGACCAACTGCCAACAGTTTGATGTGTGAACCACACATCTCTTCTTTGACAGTAATATCAGAAAGGTTACACCAACTCTGATTTACGTCTAAGGCCAGTCCCTCACCTTTTATCTTGCCACTAGCCTTGGCATCTATGTCTGCACCTATCAGAGTGAAACCAGGTAGATCCACACAGGAGTCAGAGATGTTTCGATTCATTTAGGTAACTGAATGCTAGATAAATGATCATGCACCTTGGAAATGTATTTTTGGAAGTTGGGCATAAAAAACATAAATACTTATCTTAAAAGTGACTTTTAGTTTCACTTTAAGTTTTAGAGTTGTTCCTAAAAGTTAAGCCATCAGTTAAAAAAGAACCAGAGCCACTCTCATTTCTTCACTTTTAAGCTGCACCATCATAACTGGAGCAAAGCAGGAACAACAGCCAGTGATGCTGCAACAACCTTTATCCTTTATTCTTTCATGTACAGAAATAAAAAAGGGCTAAAAAGACAAACTCTCGCTGACTTAGCTCATCAGCTCAAAAATTCCTTTATCACTTCAACTTATGTTCAAAATCATGATGTGGTTTGTAAATTAAACACTACGTGAAGTAACTGGACTTCAATGTAGTTGGTTGGACAGTGATTCAGTAACTTCTCATTAACTTCTGTATCTTGATAAGGTACACTGCACCGTACCTAAAAAGGAAGAAACAGTCAAAGTGTTTTTGTAAACAGAAAACTCTAATTTGACTGACAAAATACTTGGTCTCTTTCCCCCACTCCTAGTTTGTTTAATAACATCACAGTGTTTGGAAAAAGCAAAAACAGCAGCTTGAGAGTCTCCTGTGGAGGAAAAGACACACAGCAAGTTCAAATTCTCAGTGATCGTCACAGTTTGCACCTTGAGGCTTTACGTGCTGAATGATTATTTTCCTATGCACAATCATGCAAATACATGAGAGGAATATGAAACAAATTACCTGCTCTGAAGCGTTTACCCTTAAGCTCTGCTTATTACCAAAAGCTCCATGCAATACCCCTAATGTTGAAAGACTGTTTCACAGGGCAGGATGGCAGCTCAAAATGACTCACATGATTTATTTTTCAGCTAACCTTTAGTTGTGTATCATGGTTTGTATGTGATATGTTATTATTATTTAATATAATCTAAGGTGTCAGTCCCTTGATTTACGAAACAAAAAGCTTCTTTGTGCTTCACTGGATGTTCATCTGAAGACGCCTACATTTTCTCTGCTATATTTTCATATAAAATAAATAAATTGATGAATTGATCAAACCAGCACCTAGCTGATACACTATAAAAACATTTTCCATTTTTATGTTCTCATTTGCAAATCCAATGAGTCAAATTTGTGTTTTTTCAGTGTGTATTATTCAACATTTTGTTCCTTGTTTTTATTTTGATGAAGTTCCAATGAAGTTAGAAAGTTGAGTAAAATGTAAAGAACAGAATACCATGATTTGAAAATCCTCCATAGTTGAATTCACCGCAAAGAAAAGGTATTTTGATGCTGAAACTGATAAACTTGATTGTTTTTGTGCAAATATTTGCTCGTTTTGAATTTGATGCCTGCAACACGTTTCAAAAAGTTGGGACAGGCGCAACGAAAGACTGGGAAAGTTGATGAATGCTCAAAGAACAGCTGTTTGGATCATTCCACAGGTAAACAGGTTCATTGGAAACAGGTGAGTGTCATGATGGGGCAGAAAAGGAGCATCCCCAAAAGGTTCAGCCATTCACAAGCAAAGATGGAGAGAGAATCACCACTTAGTGAAAAACTACGTGAAAAAATAGTCCAACAGTTTAAGAACGATGTTTCTTAACGTTTTTGCAAAGAATTTAGGGATTCCATCATCAACAGTCCATAATATAATCAGAAAATTCTGAGAATCTGGAGAAATCTCTGCAAATAAGCTGCAGTGACAAAATACAATATTGAATGCCTGTGACCTTTGACCTCTCAGGCAGGTGTTCCCTAGGCAAAAGAAGAAAAAGACCATCCAGATTGTTACCAGTGCAAAGTTCAAAAGCCAGCACCTGTGATGATATGGGGGTGTGTTAGTGCCCATAGATGCTGGAAGCTACATCAATGTTTTGGAGCAACATATGCTTCAAGCAACGTCTTTTTCAGGGACGTCCCTGATTATTTCAGCAACACAATGAAACCAAGACACACTCTGCACCTGTCACAACAGAGTGGCTTTGTCGTAAAAGAGTGCGGGTACTGGGCTGACCTGCCTAGAGTCCAGACCTGTCGCCTATTGAAAATGTGTGGTGCATTATGAAGGGCGAAATACGACAACAGAGACCTCGGACTGTTGATCAACTAAAGTCGTGCATTAACAAGAATGGGAAAGAATTCCAGCTCCAAAGCTTTAACAATTAGTGGCCTCAGTTCCCAAATGTTTATGGAGTGTTGCTAAAAGGAAACGTGATGTAACACAGTGGGGAACATGAACCTGTTCCAGCTTTTATGAAACATATTGCAGGCATCCATTTCAAAATGAGCAAAAAACAATTAAGTTTATCAGTTTGAACATTAAATATCTTGTCTTTGTGGTGTATTCAGTTGAATATAGGTTGAAGATGATTTGCAAATCATTGTATTCTGTTTTTATTTACATTTTACATAATGTCTCAACTTCATTGGAATTAGGGTTTGTATTACTGCAAGATATTTAAAGACAAGAATCATTGTTTTAAAAGAGTTAAAAATGTCTACCAATGGGGTCTGAAAATTGTGCCTGTCAAGTTTCTTGATCTTAGTACCAAAAAACCAACATTTTGTCTCAAATGCCTTGAAATGAGACATTTTTCTGGACTTGTCAGGAGAATGAAGCTCATATGAAGTCTGGAGAGAGCAGTTTTTACGAAAATAAGACAAAAACTTACTCAGAGTTCAGTATCTGCTATGTGTGGTTTGTATTTCTCTGTTTCTTATCTCATACGTTTTGTTGCTGCAGAGTTTCGCCAAGGAGTTCATGATCAGCGATCCAAAAGAGCTGGATGAAGACAAACTCCGTGACGAGCTGAAGAAGGCGGGAGGAGCCAACTATGACGCTCAGACGGAGTAGAGGAGCGTCTCAGTCCACTGGAAGGACTGGGGTTTAGGGGGGCGGGGGGGAGTCTGGGTGGGGTGGGATAGGCTGAGTGTGGGTGGGGGTGTTGGGGCAGGGCTGCTACCTCTGAGGGAGAGGATGAGGTAAGAGGAAGAAGAGGGTGCAGGGTGGAAATGAAAGAAACAAACTAAGCACACTCATTTCACTGTCAAAGTGAGCGTCAGAGAGCGGAGCTGAGGGTGAACTTTGGTTATTTGCAAGAAGACGAGGATTCACCGATAATTTAGTGTAAGAGCTTCTCAGTACACACACACGGAAACCAGCCTTTAAGTTAAGCAACAAATAAAATCAGATCAGCTACTGGATATTCCGTCTGATAGCTTAGTATAAAAGTGGAAGTAGCACTCATTAAGCTGATTTTAACAAGGCGCGTACGTTAGTTTAGGTTTTAAGGAAAGATCAGAGCTGTTGGTGAGAAATCCTCTGAGGGAACTTTTGCTTTTGTACATGTGCAGATACCGACAGTGGTGATACTTCATGTAAAAGTGAAAACTTGGGAATGATGCTTTTTTTTTAATGAAAATATACCAGCCACTTAGCATAGCTTAGCATAAAAGGTGACACGGCTGGCCAGGCTCTGTCCAAAAGAGTCACAGCTTCAGTCTAGTCTGTATTTAACCTGAACCAAACACAATATTTGACTATTTATTTGTTCAGAGTGTGAAATAAAATTAACAACCATCAGAGACGACAGGGCAAAAAGTAAATTTTGAATAATGTCTTGATTGATGAGATTTTAGGGCGATTCGAATGACAGGAAATACTCATGGATACTCGTGACAATACAGCTGAAAAAGTTTCCCATTTCAAAATCAAGGTCAGGGAAACATCATTTTGGAGTTTGGGTTAAGTCAGGCACATGTTTCCATCATCAGGCTAGGCTAAAGTCAGAGAACATGCAGGTAAATCATGCTCACACACACACACTCACACACACACAGATATAAACGAGTGTGTCCGTGCTCTCTGTGATCAGCCCTCTTCCTCCTCTCTGACCCTCAGTCCTCTCCCCGGTCAGCTCATGGTTGGTTATCTACTGTTCTGTGCATTATCATCTCATTCTCATCTCTGCTGAGCTGCTGAAGCCTCAGAACTGGAGGAGTGGTTTTAATACAATGAGGATGTGAAAAACTAAAGAGTTTCACTTCAGAATCTTACTATGAAATCCTGTAAGAATGAATTCACTGATGGGAACAAACGCCTTCTTTTTGAAATGAAGCTCTTTATGTGCTTTCTGTCATGATACACTGTAACTCCAAGAGGAAAGATCTCCATTTCTAACCTGCTTTTAGTTGTAGCTTTAAATATTCATTTGACCTTCTCTTCAGCAGATGACAGCACCAAACTAAACTGTTTGTCCTGAGACTGGCTGTGAATCCTCCCCCTGTCTGTTTGAATCCTTTACATCAAGCTGCTTTTTTAATTGAGTGCTTTTCGCTGTACTTTCTGCCTTCTACCTTCTGTGTCTCTTGGCCGTGACTGTTGTTTTTCAGCATCTAACAGAGCTTTGTTTAGGAGTTTAAGACAAAGAATCCCTAGCGGAGAATATCTGACAGAAAAATCAAGACACCATTACTCTTTTCCCTCTGCAGCACTTTGAATGTTTTGTAAATGGAGATCTTCCCTTCAGGTGTCTCATCTCATGATCATGATCTACCACTGAAAGGTATCACTGCAACTGTAATCTACTGTGTTTGACTGCCTTGGTCTCCCAGGGAGAGTGGGGCATCATGGGATCTAAAGGACACTACACTGTGATTGGTTATCCTCTGAACATGGGGTGCGGCACACGGCTCATCACTTCATGAGCCTCAGCTCTTCATCCCATCCCAGAAGGACCATTCCTCGGTCGTAGCATCTCTTTTTATTTGGTTTAAACTCTCCCTCCTCCTCCCACCCCCACCCTCCCCACCCCCCATCTCTCTACCCTTTATGTTGTTCTGTTTTTATTTTTTTGATGAGTTTATTTTCTCTGGAGTTTTAGTATTTGATTTTATTTGTAAGAACATTGCTATCTTGGACATTGGGGGAAGAGATTTTCAAAAAAAGAAAAAAAAATCATGAAAAAGAAAGAAAAACAAAGTGGGCACAAAATCAGTCATTTCAATTAAAAATTGATGTTTTTCCAAGAACTGTTTTAATGTCTCTTTTGTGTTTCTCTGATATGAGGAAAGGTCATGTGACTTATATGTTCTCCCTTTTCATGAGTTGGTTCTCTCCAGCTTCCTCTATCAGTTTTAAAAACATATGCTTACTAACTTGATTGGTTACTTTAATTTTCCTGTTTTAGTGCGTATGTGCTACCTCTGCATCAGTCTGACGACCTGTTTATGGTGTTGGGAAAAGCACCAGACACCCAAGACACCTGAAGAGAAAAGTTGTACAAATGGATGTAACAGGGTGAGACAGGTCAGGGCAGCAAAACAGTTTGTTTGGGGTCAATGATGGTCTCAGGTTCTCTAGTTGACTTCATGGAGAGTTTTTTAAGTCTGTAGGGTTAATACTGCTGGACTTCCTGCTTCGCTAAGGCAACAGATCTAGCTCTTGGAAAAAGTTGCCAGTGATCCTGGTTTTTCAGGGTGTCACACTCAGTTGAGGGCCCCTTTTGCCCTGATTTGATCTCAGGTGGACTGGATCAGTCACCAACAACTTAAAACATTTCGCTTTGTGCTAGTTCAAGAAAGTGCTTTCTTAAAGGGACTGTGTGGACTTTCAAAGTGATCTTGAAAAGGTCTCATTTCTAGATATATGCCTGTTCATAACCATCAAATTAAAATTAGATTAACAGTGAGAAAAAAAAGTTATTTCCAAATGCTAATTCCTAGCTCCTCAATCAGGACTTGGAGGGCCAGACGGGACTGGATTGATTTACGGCGCGCCGAAGTCTCTATGACAACACCACGCCGGCTGATGAAGTTAAGCCGTGAGAAAAGAGGTCTGTGTTCTTTTTCTCAGCTGAAAAGGATTTTGTTGTAAAAGTGGAAACAGGAGCTGGGCTGTTTGATGGAAAAGGGACAGAAGAGTAGAAGAAAGCTTAACAGGAGAGTGATAGAGCAAGGGCCAAAGGCTAAAGCACGAGCTAAAGGCTAAAACAGGAGCAAAAGGCTAAATCAGGCTTGAGGCTGAAACAGGGGCTAAACGGAAAAACAGGAGCTACAAGCTAAAACAGGGGCTATAGGCTAAAAAATGAACTAAAGGCTAAAACACGAACTAAAGGCTTAAACAGGGGCTAAAGGCTAAAACAGGAGCAAAAGGCTTAAACATAGGCTCAAGGGAAAAACATGGGCTGAAGGCTAAAACAGGGGCTAAAGGCTAAAACAGGAGCAAAAGCCCTAAACATTGTCTGAAGGCTATAACAGGAGCTAAAGGCTAAATCAGGCTTGAGGCTGAAACAGGGGCTTAATGGAAAAACAGGAGCTAAAGGCTAAAAAAGGGGCTAAAGGCTAAAACAGGTGCTAAAGGCTAAAACAGGGGCTAAAGGCTAAAAAATGAACTAAAGGCTAAAACAAGAACTAAAGGCTGAAATAGGGGCTAAAGGCTAAAACAGGGGCTAAAGGCTAAAACAGGGGCTAAAGGCCAAAACATGGGCTAAAGGCTAAAACAGGGGCTAAAGGCTTAAACAGGATCAAGGCTGAAATAGGGGCTAAAGGCTAAAACAGGGGCCAAGCTGTCAGTGCAAACATTTATTCCAGCCCCCATGCAGCAGTTATTCTGCAGTGATCTGTTCAAACCTGAGAGTCTATCAATAAAATGAAGAACCAGGTGACGTTTGTCCTGCTTGGTGAGGTTGTAGATGGTAGATGAGCACTGGTAGGACATAACCAGGATGTACAAACATTACACATTACAGACATGTCTCAGAGCACTGGCATGCAAGTTACACTAAACAGTCTGCTCACCTTCTGGACACTAAACTACAAAATGACTTTACAAAGTTTGATTGTTGTCATTTTTCAAACAACAGCTCTACGTGGCTACAAATAAAAACATTATCTCGTTGCTTTGGATCTTGGGACAGTTTTTTTTTTTAACAAAATGAAGCAGTGTTAAAAAGATTTTCTTTCTAAAACAAACGCTCATCTTGGTAAGAGTCATATGTTTATGACGGTAAGTGATGGTCTGATAAAACCCTGCAGACTCCAGCCACAGGTGTCACTGCATCATATACTAGAAGAATAGTCCTTATCCCTTCATCTTGTCAGTGTTAAAAATTCATTCATAAAAAAAGTGCATAAAACTTTTGAAGGTCTGTGAACATATGAATCCACTTAACCAAACTCTTTTGTCCTGAAGATGCCCTTTTCTGTCATTTTTAACCGTCTTTAACCAGTTTTAACTCTCTGGAGGGCTGTGCTGCATCCTGATAGTCAAAACACAGCACAAAAGTTCCTCAGACTTCATTTCATCTCTTGAGTTGACCACTTCCTAATTAAGACATGAAACAGAGCTTAAACTCTCACTCTCATAAACTCTGGCCTCATAGGTTAATGAACATCTAATATTAACCCAAAGGCCTTTATCTGTCCTTAAATGATGAAAACATAACATCTAAATTAGTCCAACATGATGTCTGACCAGAGAAGACTGCTTATCATTTTTTAGAAATCTAAAAAAGGAGGATTAAATTAGCACATCTAAGTCTGTACACTTTCTCAAAATCTTATGCATATAAAAAAAATGAAGCAGTCTATTGTGACCTCAGGTGACCTCAATGGTGTCAGAGTGGGACATATTCTTCATGTGTGAAAAGAAAAGCTGCAACGTTCTGAGCCACCAGCATCATAGTCCCCATTCTTACACTGAAATACAGAGGCCAGGTTGCATTGTGGGTGATGTAGTTGTCAGGTTTTGACAGAGAAGGTAATAAATTAGAAGCCAACAGAAGAAGTGTATCTCTACTTCACCCTTTTGTTTCACTGTGAGTCTGATAATGTTTAACTGGTTCTCATTAAGCTTTGATAACTTTCAAAAAGAAACCTACACACCACTCTTTCTTAAATCTTCTCCTTCTTCCGTACAAGTTCAGGATGACGTAATGGGAGAATTTGGCACTTGTTGATTCAAGGTCCTCAGAGCAACTGTCTCTGAGAGCCTGAGGGCCTCCTGAGGGTTTCCATGGTCACAATTGTCACCCGGTCAGTCCAGCCAGTCCCCAGTCTGAAGGAGGAAGAGATGTTTTATAGAGTTACTCAGTGTCTGACATCCTGCTAGGTCTTAACTCACAGTAGTTCATTCTTCAATAATTAATACGTCACTTATTAGACGTTGGCTGCATCAAAAGTTTTTAGTGACTTATTACTAAATAGGAGCTGTTACTCTCTTTGATTCTGTTTCTACTGACACTTACATCCTGTCTTTTTAACTGACTTATCCAGAGTGAATGATCCAATTATCCTCACTCTGGGGGTTTTTCTTACTACCTTTTTCATGTAACTTTTATTTATCAAGATAATTACAGAAGTTTATTGCTGCGATGCTAGGAAAATAAAACTTATCATATAATGAAGCGTACTTTTTTATTGTACCAAGCAGCATAGTCTCTATTCATCCTGTTTTAGCACAATATGAGACAACTTATATGGTTATAACATAAATATTATCCAGTTTTAACTTCAAAATTTGTATTTCTAAACCAGGTTGGAACAGAATAATAGATAGCTGAACTAAGGAATGTGGCTCTCAAACAAGATTTGATGAGCACATCAAAATTTAGTAGAAATATCAATATTTGTGCATCCTTTCTTTGGGCCATGGTGATGCTAGTTCAGTGATTCATAAAGTGGGACTTACTTCACTCACGCCATTAGCATCACAAAAATTGCGATGCAAGTTACCACTTTATGAAATCAACTGTTTTGCATTGTAATGATAGGATTTTGTATGTCATAATAAGGTGCACATATCTTGTCGTCACATTACAAAGTGCATTGTTTAAACAAAAATTTCACGCTTAAAATGTGGTACAGATGTCCACCTATTTTGGCAGCAATGCATCTCCAAAGATAAAAACCTGCTGAGACTTAAAAAATTATTGTTTTTATTCCATGATCTCACTCTACTTTAAGTATGTTCATACCCCCTCTGGTATCTGTACAGTCATGCTATTCCCCACTTTCTTCCTCATCCCTGGTCCTGAGTCAGTGAGCTCGTTATTCTTCCTGTTCATGCCTGGTCAGGTGTGCCAGATTAACTTGTCTACAGAGGCCCAGGATCCTGATCAATAGCAGGAGATTGATTTCCAATAAACACGACTGATCTGCATGTTCTCCTGTCTGTTTTAAGGTTAAATCACTGATACGATTGATGACTGCTGCTCCGTATCAGGTCAGCCGATGTCTGCCAGCTGGTCCACGTCAGCATGTGTGTGTGAGTCTGTGTGTGTGTGTGTGTGTGTGTGTTATTCTGCTACAGCTGTCAGATGAATGGATTAATGGTTTGTCTGAAAGACCGAGTCACTGATCAAACACAGCTTCTGCTGAGTGTGTGTGAGTGCGTGTGTGTGCGTGTGTGTGCGTGTGTGTGTGTGTGTGTGTGTGTGTGTGTGTGTGTGTGTGTGTGTTGGCTGGGTGGTAGCACTGATGTATGAGCACTAATAGCAGGTTGCATAATGACAGAGCTTTTAGTATTGTTGATGTGGCTTTTTGGTGGGCTGGAATAAAGTAAGCCAAGGATGTAGTCACAAGTGTGTGTGGGGTTTTGCATGTGTGTGTGTGTATGTGTGTGTGTGCGTGCGTGAGCTGAAGCAAGTTGAAACAGGGGTTATGAGTTTTTACAGGCCAGCACAATGAGGTTGATGCTGTATATAGAACAGAGTTTATGGATGGAGGGATGATTGCAAGTCAGCGTTAGTCTTTTATTCTGAGCTGTACTGGTGTTTAGTTTTTCAGAAGCTCCAAAGTCAAAGAAAAACTCTGCTTCTAACTCAATAGATGGGTTGCATTTTTGTCGGGGTAAGAAAAAAATGCCAAAATATGTCAGTGACAGTGTAAAGTGAACAAATGGTTGTCTAATTAGAAAACTTACAGGGTGAGCAAAACTCTAACACCATGTTCTAGTGATTTTATTGATGAAAACAAGGTTTATAGTCAGTAAAGTTACAATAGCAGCCCATTCTCATTACTCTTCCAAAGGCTAAATTGACATCAAATCCAATGGTTAAAACTTGAGAAATACAGGATCATACTTATCGTGCATCTCAGGGGCTTCTTGTCCTCAAAGGCCAAGATTGTTTTACCAGCAGGAAGGTGGAGTAAAGAAACATTTCTATCTGTACTCACTGCTAACATTTTTTACAGTATACTTTACTGGTGTCATCATGGATATTTTATACTCAGACGAGCTTTAGAGATATTTTTTTCCAAATGTATTCCATTTGTTATTTATTTGGTCCCTGATTGGATTACTTGCTGAATTGCTCACTTGGTGTCGTAAGTGTGTGTTGACCAAGCAACAAACTGAAGTCCAAAAGTTTTGCGCAAATGCTGAGGATCTAAAAACTGCAGTTCTTTGAGTGACCACTTGAGGTTGGCTGAAGAAACAGCAGAAAAGGATTTTTATAGCAAAATTTGAAATGTTTACAGTCTGGTTCAAAAACCAGTTTGGGTCTGAATAGCTAATTTCTCTGTCTGCAAACATTATATGTTTTTTGTTGTTATCTTTTTTTACTAACTCCTATTTCCCAAGATATCAAACTTACAAGTTTTTCCCCACATTAGGGAAAGACTGACTTAACTGACTAATGAGCACCATGTTGTGGTCTGCAAAGAGTCTTAAAGCTAATCTCTTTGCTTCATTCTAGCTTAAACAAGGAGTGGAGTACAGAGTATAAAGTCAGTGGTTCTTCTCGTATAGAAAGAGCGACCCTCAACACAACAGTCTTACACACAGAGTCAGAAGAAAGGCAGAACTGATGAAGATTTGAATTGGACACTTGTCCTCAAAGTTCCTTAGAGCCATCCATTGGGTCAAGATTTCATATTTTACCATCTTTTTTTGACAAAATACTACAAAAATGACAACACTCTCTATCATAGAGTATTCCTTTTGTTTTTAAATGTTACAATACCGAAAGGTTATGCTGATGTTGGAACTTAAAATCTGTTATATATTACATAAATTACATATATTGTATTGCTGTGTAGTTTCTCTGAAGGCTGCTCAGTGAATAACCATAAGAGATCTGCTGCTGCTGTGCAGACTCCTGTAGTCACGCATGAGCTTTATTACTCACACATTTTCAACACCTGTTCATTCAGGATGTACATTGTGCATTGTACAGTGCATCCCACAAGAGAAACAGCCTGAGTTTGCATCTTAGGCTTTGTCACAGTGTGAATTACACACACTTTCAACTATGAGTAGATTCAGAGGTGTCAAAATATGATGCTGCTGCTGCAACTGCGTCTTTTTAACAGCTCTGCAAAGTGTGATAAACAACCAGACACTTCTAGAAACTTATAAATACTGTCCTCCAGGTTCACACAGAATATGAAGCCATGCATTTAAAAGAGAGAAGGAGAGAGAATCACACTGACAGATGTTAGCAAACAGGACCTGTAGGAGTGTCCAAACAAGGACTGTCAGATCAGTTCCTGCAGAGCGATACCACTCAGATCCTTCCTGCATTCCTCAGACCTCCTCAACGCAGCATATTTTACAGCCCACAGCAAGTCATGTGCTCCATGTGTGTGTGTGTGTGTGTGTGTGTGTGTGTGTGTGTGTGTGCATGTGTCAGAGGGAGGGTGAGAGGAAATGAAAGAAAGTTAAATTGTGTTCAGGCCATCTCATGTCTTGAAATTTGTATGTAATAATGACTGTGTGTAGTTCTATACAAATCAGAGATGTCAGTAGAAGTTGTACTTGGTCTCAGTTTTGTCTTTAAAATCAGGAACTGTAGACAAAACACTGCTCTAACTGCACGTTTACTGCGTCCACTTCTGTTCAGACGTCTCTATCTTTGCCTTCAGAGGCTGAACTATAAGACATCTGTGTTTTTAGCCCGGACACACAAAGTGAGTCATTAGCACAGAGTTGAAATGGAGGCCTGTCAGTGTTGCTCATTTGGATTTCTTTCACTTCCAGTCTGTTTCTCTAACGCCGCACTTTGACCGATTCAACATTTGGTTAGTCACAGCTCAGCGGGGTGCTAAATCCTAACGGACCAGAGCTCAGAGTCATCTGTGAGCGGGGGGATGATGTTGAAACAGGCCCTCGATCTGTGAATGAGCTCATAATGACTCAGAGAGACAGGCAGGGGCTGTGTGTGTGTGTGTGTGTGTGTGGTTGCTCTCTGAGAGGGTGATCCCTCCACTTGACAATTTCATCTACCTCAGACGGTCCTTGTGTATTTTGCTGTAGTAAATGGTTTTATGTCTATCCCCCCTGTCGTTGACCGACAGTGGTGGAGAGTGATGATGGGTCTCCTCACCAAAACAATGTAGGTAGTTATTTTTTAATGGAAGATTTGACAATATGTTGTAAAAGAGGGAAAAACTCCAGGAGCACTTGTAGCAAAGAGATTAATGACACATCCACTCTAGACCAATGTGTCTCAGCTTGTGGCGTCATCAGGGTCACAGTGAAATATACTCCAGACAACACTCAAGTAGGAGGAGTTTAAGACGGAAAAAAATCCTGCGGACCTTACCTTTAACTTTTTAGATTGTGGTTGTGATGTATCGGCAAAGGAGCGAGTGTGTTCTTCGGTACTACTCCCTTTATGAAAATCCTGCAGAGCTTACCTTTGAAAAGATTCGCTGTCCAAAACAAACACATGCCATGGTGAGAGTCATGTCCTCATGACAGCAGGTGATGGTGCTCATGGGAAATGCAGTCTTCTTCCTGGATGAACACTTTTGATTCTGACCACAAGTGCAATCAACATTAAATGCAAAGTCTATGAAAAAAACTTATAGGAGAAAGAAAATAAACAAAATTGGTATGATTGATGTGAAACAAAGTAAGACATTAAAGTACAAGATCAACCATAGAGACTTGTTAACTGAAAAGCCTTTTTTGGGACCACTTTGGGATAAAATCTTTAAATTATGGTTAAAAATACTTCTTTTTTTTCCATTGGAAAGTAGATGTATTCCCTTTGGCTATAATAATTCTCTCTATGCCTCTGAAAATACGACAGGATCAGACTCTCTCTTTCTACAGATGAATTCACAACAATTCATCACCAGCTCTGAAGTTAAGAGTCAGGCATAGTGGAGCACTCACACCAGGCATGACTACAGTTCTCTCTTTTTAGGGTTGAAAAATTGGATTTTTATTGAGTCATGCAGCATTCATGAGTGATGAATCATTTCAATACGAGAAAATGTTTTTTATTCTTTCTCCAATCATTTTCTGTACCTCACCACTGGCGTCAGATCATCCTTATCAAATTTTATGTACAGTTGTGCCCTCCAGCAGAATTTCTGATTTTTTGGCCTTTTCTCAGAAAATATGAATGACAGAAAAACTTTTCTATAACTCATGGTTAGAGGTTGGGTGAAGACATTTAAATCATAATGACAACAGAAACTTCAAAAATGACCCTGTTAAGAAGTTTACACAACTCTGGTGGTTTTGTCCTGATAAATGCACAAAAGCGAACACAAATCATCTATTTGCTTGTAATCAGTGTGTGTGTATAAAAAAATGAACAGGGTCATTTTTTAAGTTTCTGTTGTCATTGTGATTTAAAAAGAGTAGAAACAGTTGTTTGTTAATAAATGTCTTCACCCAACCTCTAACCATGAGTGACAGAAAGGTTTTTGTGTTAACATTCATATTTTCTGAGAAAAGGCCAAAAAATCTAAAAATTCTGCTGGAGGGTGTAAAAATGATCATAACTTTCAATATGTAATTTAAAATTCTCTGCTCTAAGTTACTTGTAAGATTTTGTTTTATTTACCAGAAATGCTTTTATAATTCACAGTGGCCTTCAGTCTAGATTTAATGTGGGCTACACTGGCTTGTGAGTAATGTTTCTGAGGACCTAGCATGGGTAGAGAGAGAGAGACAGAGAGAGAGAGAGAGAGAGAGAGAGAAAGAGAGAGAAATTGGCGTGAGGACCAAGAGGGGTTGGGGATTGAAATTTGTGCAGCAGGGCAAAGTAAACGGGGGTGGGCAGTGGGGTTGGTCACTATTCAGATTCTTTCAGGCCATGTGAAAAGAGAAGACGGAGTGACAGGGAGGGAATGTGAGAGTGAATGGGTCTCTTCTCAGGGCTCCTGTGTGCCAGAGCTGCACAGAGTTGGCACAGAGATGCCATTGTCAGAGACTAACGAGCTGAGGGACACTTCATTCTGCGGCCCAAATGAGCATCTGTTTACTGAGTTTACTGAGCGTTTACACTCTGCATACAGGCCGACAGAGGGGCGTCTGTTTGCTGTGACGTCAGGCTGTTATTACCTTCTTTTCTTACATTACTGAAGAGCAGCTGCTCCAAGTTACACCCTGCTCATACGAAGGAGTTTAAAACAGAAGCTGTCATTGTTTTTGTGCAGCCCAGGAAGTGATTGTTTCAATAACAGGTCACTTCGTACGAGTGTTTAGTGTGTAATAAACAAACCTTATGAAAGTACCAACTATCAAGTTCAAACTTTGAGATGAAACAGAAGTATGCTGAATGCTAAGAAATGAGGTCAACAGCATTATGTTTGAATTCAGAGCTAGATTTAACATGTGTAGAAACAAAGAAAGGAAAACTAATGACATGTTACTTTGCATGTTGTGTTTCCCCTTCTCTTTGTTTCACACCTCTAAAATGTGTCTGTTTGTGGTGACCTTTGAGGCCGAGTGTAATCAAAGTAAAACAAGGCAGAAGTCCCATCAGTGTTTGCGTTTCCTCTCACGTCCCGAAGTGTCAAAGACAGTCAGCAAAGGAAGTGAGCAAGAACGAGTGGACTGTGACAGAAAGTCTTTATGTTATAGACATATTGTACAGTTCATGTCGTATTGTGGTGAGGATTTTCCTCAATATAATCTTGTTTTAAGTCTGTCTGTATCCAGTCCAATGATGGCGTTAGAAGAGTTTTAACCTCATGAAATAAAGCAATTGTTCTCCTCAGTGCATCAATTGGGTTATTTTTTAATTTTTGACTCTTTATTTCAGGTTGTCACCACACACATTTGCTCATCCAGCCAACATTTGTCATAAGGATTTGAAGAGCCAGCAGGTGAGATGTTTCCTTTTTTTGAAACAAAGAACTCAGGCTTACAAGAAGGTAAAGGGCCTTAAAAAAATAAAAAATTAAAAAAAAAAAAAAAAGGAAGAAAGACAACACCACCACAGTTATAAACCAACAAAAGAAAGCATGGCAAAGCATTGCTGACTTCCTGAATGTGTAAGTAGTGTGGAAATACACACTTACACCTCTGCCAAAACATCACGATTACAAACCAAAAAGTTCATTAACATATCAGAATACACGGTTTACACTGATTATGAATGAGGTAATGTTGTGAGTGAAACAGTGTTTGTTACTTCATCAGGTTATAAAATCTGATCTTTGCTCTGCTTGTTGTTTCATTAGTCTCCATGTTTGTGTGTGTGTTTACAGATTGAACATAACTGGGCTGAAACGGACATGGCACCAAGTCAAGATAAAGTACAATAGCATCCTGCAGAAGGTTAAGTTACTTATTTATTTATTCTTATTTATTTTAATTTTTTTAATGCGGACATCACAGTCACATTGTCCAAACCAGATTAACTGTTTGAGTGTTTCGGTACATGTGCTAATTTGCAAGTGTCCTGACTTCAGTGCATGGTAATCACTATTTTCCATGAAAGCTTTAATTTAAGTTTTTTATTAACATTAGGTTACTTCAGAGCAGCTCATTGTTTTGTTAATATCATGACTTTTAAGTCCTGATATTGTGTTGCGTCACGTAACACAATGATCTATTACATCATCTGCACTACAAACATGTTATACATGTATTGGTTATATTGTACTGGCATATATATATTTATTTTTTTCACAGTTCATACATCCCATCATTATATCTGACAAAAGCCTTGTTACACTGGGCTGTTGTCTTGAATATAACCTTTGTGTCACACGTTTTCTCGTGGATGTCACATGTTAACATCACATAACCATTGGCCGACACAACAGCTCCATTCACCCTCTCCTCGAAGTTAAACCTGAAGGCATCACAAAGCTGCTCTCCTCCTCCTCTCCCTCCATCTTCCTCTTTGTCTCTGTCAGAGCTCAGTGATATCTGATTGAATTCTGCTTTCTGACCCCCTTTTAGCTGTCTTCATAATTATATTCCTTTTTTAAATCTACTCAAATCTACCTCCCCCTCCTGCTCCAGTTATTAATAAACCCTGAGAGTCTTTTCCTCCTGCTCCGGCTTTATTAAACTATAACT
Source organism: Thalassoma bifasciatum (assembly GCA_008086565.1). Taxonomy (NCBI): domain Eukaryota; kingdom Metazoa; phylum Chordata; class Actinopteri; order Labriformes; family Labridae; genus Thalassoma; species Thalassoma bifasciatum. The sequence continues at coordinate 91,763 of RPOG01001301.1, forward strand.
CTTTGCTCTGCACGGATCAGTGATGAACTCTTCCACAGTCATTCATTGAGCCTCTGAAAAGGTCAACTACCTCTGTTTACAGAGCTTTATAATTAAAGTGACACTGACTCTGCATCTTAATGGACTTCTGAGTGACCGTGTTGTTTAATATGACTGTTAATAAACTCACAGGCTGATCTGAAAAATCCAGCACTGATGCGTAAGTCATGTGTGTTTGGCTCCTGATCTCAGAGCTTTTGTGAGATCTACAGCTGGATATTCACACAGACAAATAAACATTCACCCAAACATGCAAAAAATGAAAATAATCAGTTTGATACTTACACTCTCTTTTTCTTCCGGCAGCTTCATCCTCACACAGAAATAGCTCAGCATATACAGAGAAATATCAGAGCAGACAGGCAGAGAGCCCCCCCTCACAGCAGATATTTGGAGTCGAGCAAAACTTGTCCCACATTCACAGACACTGAGAGATCTGATGTGACACTTCTGAGGTGATAAATATCTTTCAGCTAAAGAAGCTGAAGCTACATCTAAAAATATTTCAGTGAAAGTTGCACATTTCAAGACAAATGATGAAGTCTGTATAGAGCACAATACAAAATCAAGTGTTTTACGATACAAGCTGAAAGCAAAAAGTATCATATTTGATACATGAGTTCAAAGACCTCTGTCTCATCAACATGATAAATAGTTTCTCTAAAACCTGTTAAAATATTTTCAAAAATATATTCTACCACCTTGAGGATCGTTGTATAGCTGTGGTCGGCTGAAGTTGTATTTTGGCCCTTTTTTTTAAATGTCTGCTCTCATGAAATCATCCACTCACATATTTTCAGGAATATTAATGCTTGATTTTCAAGAGGCTGCGGTAAAAATAACATCAAAATCATTACATTTTCTTTTTAAAAAAGTGTTTTCTGCATGAAAGAAATGCATATTTTCTGAAAAACTTTGATAAAATAGTTTGCAAAACTGCTCAGAGTGTCAAATGTGATACAAGAAACATATCATGAATGAAATGATAAAGCAATATTTTTGTGGATTTTGTTAAAAGGGTTAATAAACAATTCAATTCTGAAAAATTTGAGTTTTCTGACTGTTTCTTGATAGGTTGGGCTTTACAGGGTTAAGGTAACTCAGTGATGCATCACTGAAGAGTGAGGTTTTCACTTTCACTTTACTGTTCTCCTTCTTTGACTTGAACATTTTGTCTCTATAAGTTTCAGATGTGTTTGGTTTCAAATGTGGAATTGGGAGCTATTTTTGTCTTGAATCCAAAACCCAATCACACTTGGAAGAAAGAGCCACAGGGGAAATCACAGGGAGCACAGACAAAACGATGTGAGATGAACTGACATGACAAAGTGCCAAAGAAGAGAGAACATAGACTAAAACCATACGAGGTAAATTAACACAGGTGTGTAACAAGACACAAGTTACAAATGAGACAGAGTAAAAACACATAATGAATACACAGAACAAAAAGGGCACAAATGACAAACACACTTGTTTGATGTAACACATTTTATATGAGTTTTCAAGTGATTACAGACATGTACATGTTCCTTATAGCATCTGTGCATAACAAAGAACAGACATTATATCATGTAGAAGTTCACTGTGAATGTTGAATGATTCAGGAGATGTTTGTTGTTTTTCACAATGATAACCATGGCCTTTGATTGGTATTAAAAACCATTAAACCATAAAAGTAAATATCAGCCAATCACATGGCAGCCCTTCAGTGCATTTATTCACGTAGACATGATGAAGATGAGCTGCTGAAGTTCAAACTGAGCGTCAGGATGGAGAAGAAAAGTGATTTAAGAGACTTTGAACATGACATGGTTGTTGGAGCCTGTTAGCAGCAGTTTCTCTGGGACTAAATGTCTTGTTGATGTCAGAGGTCAGAGGTCAGAGGAGAATGGACAGACTGGTTTGAGATGATAGAAAGAGAAGATGAACTCAAATAACCACTGGTTACAACCAAAGTCTGCAGAAGAGACTCTCTGAACACACAACACGTCCAAGCTTGAAGCAGACGAAGAGCTACAGCAGCAGAAGAGCACACCCACAGGGTGACCCTCCTGTCAGCTAAGAACAGGAAACTGGAGCTACAATTCACATGGCCTCACCAAAACTGGAGCATAGAGACTGAAAAACTCTGCCTGCTCTGATGAGTCTGGATTTCTGCTCCACATTCAGACGGTCGACTCAGGATTTGGAGGAAACAACATGAAAACATGGATCCATCCTGACGAGGATCAACTCTTCAGCTGCTGCTGGTTTGATGGTGTGGAGGAGATTTTCTGGCCTCACTTTGTTCCCCTTAGTACCAACTGAGCACTATTTAAACGTTTGCATGATCCCATCATGTCACTATAACTCAAAGGAATGTTTCTCCTATCTTGTCAGTACCAAGCTGGTACGAGCAAGGTGTGTCTTATATGGCAGCAGATGAGTATAAATAGTGCATTAAATACAGCTTGAGCTATTCACAGTGCTTCACTGACAAACCCTCTATCCCTTGTGAAGGGATAAAATAGTGTAGAATCATATTATGATCATAGACATAATATTGTGGTGACCACTGTTTTTGCCTGTTTGGTGTGTTCTTAGTTTCCCCCTTTAGAGTTTTGGTTGGTACCTCCTCATGCTGTGGCTCTCTCCTGCACCTGCTGCTCCTGCACCTTCACACCTGTTTCCCACCACACTCATAAGCTGCACTGCACCTCAGCTCTGCTAGAGAGGAGTCTGATGCCATATTATTCCCACTTCAACTGTGGTACATCAGCCAACTCACCAGTGCTTATTTATTTGTGATTTATCTCCTCCTAGCTGCTGCTGTCCTCCCTTTTCCTCCATTGTCTCCACGAGCCTCCTGCACTTCAGCCAAAGCTCTGGCATGCTGCCACACTCTCACTTTCTGGATCACTAACCCTACACATTACATTTGTAATAAACGCACTTCATCTTGGGCGGCTGTGGCTCAGTGTTAGAGTCTTTGTCTTCTCGTCACGTGCCGAAGTGTCCTTGAGCAAGACACTGAGCCCTAAAACTGCACCTACTGTTGGTCAGTGGTGTGTGTATGGGCATGAATGTGTTAGTTAGGACTGATGGTAACTGTATTAGAAGTCTCCACCATCAATGTGTGAATGTAGCGTTGATGGGTGAAAGAGAGCAGCAGTTTAAAGCGCTTTGAGTGGTCAGAAAGACTAGAAAAGCGCAATATAAGTACTGGTCCATTTACCATAAATCTTTCGACTGACTCAGAGTTGCCTTTGGGTCCAAGTTCTTACAACTGGTTTAAGAACTATAACAGATATGACATCAATCAGTCAAACTTGTGACTGACAATAAAGGACACCTGCAGAGTCTCTTTGCTTCTGACCTCAAATCAAGAGAGCACAGTGCAGCAGAACAGTTTTGATCCCATTTTCAGGGACTAAACTTGAAATATAGAAATAAAACAGCTGAACTGACTGAACAAATGTCACACAGACCTCTTTTTTTGTACAGCCTATGAAACGTGAGCTCGTCTGCATTAAGAGAAGACTGGCTCTGCTGGCTTCCTGTCGCAGGTGTGTTTGTACAAGGCCGTGCCTTCGAGTCAAACAGGAAACTGAAACACAAATTTGTCATGAGAGATGTAACATCCTGGTTTATTACAGTAGCATGAATCAGCTGCTGTTACAGACAGGAAGCTGTTTTTCCTGCAGCCGTCAGATATGAACATGATAACTGATTTTTTTCTATGTGTGGTGTATGTGTTTCTGTGTTCTCTTGTTTTTGGAAACTTTAGGATCATCTCTGTCACTACAAGAGTCAGCACCATCTTGAATTTATTCAGTTTTTGATCAAAAGCGAAAAGATGCAGAGACCTGCACCTTTTAAAACTTTAAAAATGGATTACAGAAAGAGTTGTTATGAAAACGCTGCCATGGAAACAAGTGACACAGGGATCATCTGAAAACTGTCCTCACAGCACCATCTGAACACACATAGTTGGTTCCCACTCACATAGCTGAATATGAGGTCAATGACAACAACAACAGACTACTGAGCTGTGTTTGTGCTGCTGACTCCACTGAGCTCCTCCTGACAGAGTCCACACTTTCTTAGTTCAGTGTTTGCCACCATCTTCCCGCCTGTTTTGCTCCCTCTTCCTCTATTGAACAGTGAGTCCTAGTGGGAAAGCACACGTTGTTCTTCTGTGGTTATTCTTTACAAACTTGTACCACTAACCACTGCTCTGATATGCATACTCCAGCATTTTCAGTCATTGATTTGTCATGTGACTGTGGATTTCTTTGAAAACACATAGGAATGACTTTATGTGTGAGTCTTTATGAGGTTGTTTCTTTTTATGTAAACAAGGCCCTTGAACTGGCAGCACTTTGTCCTGGAAGTTATCTAAGGACACTCTACATAAGGGGGAGGTCAGGACAGTGACTTTACATTATTTCACTCATTTCACACTTACTGACTTAAGATACAAACATGTTTCTATGATAAATTATTTCAAGATTGATTCATTGATAAACCAAGGCAGAAGTGTTATAACCTGCAGTTCATTAAATGTCCACTTGAGGCTGACCACAGAAACACCAATAACTACATACACACCCATTCAAAAGAGCAGAAATAGACTTGTTTACGAGCAAAAATGGTTTAGGTCTGAATAGCTCATTTTTCTATCAGCAGTTAGCACCATAGTCTAGTGGTTCCCAACATTTTCCAACTCTGACCAGTTAATATGGACGTCATATAATGCCTTCTCAGGGCACTTTTTTTAATATATTAATACTTGAACATGTTTAACCCTAAGGATACCAAACCTGCTGCAGGAGCAAAGAAAAAATAAAAAATACACCTACTTTTAAATGATTGGTATTGAAAAACACTTTGGTCACTCCAAAACCTGAAAAAAAAAATTGGCAAAATTGTTAGATTCCCAAATTTCTCAGAGTGCCTGAATGTGTTATAAGTGAGGTAATCAACATACCTTTTTTCTGCTTTCATCAAGCCCTAAATGATGAATATGCACCATGTAGTCTCACTCTAAAAATCATTTGAATACTGCCTGAAACAATAGAGGTGCAGGACTTCACTTTGAAGAGACCACAGTGAGTAAAAATAAGAAAAAGCAAAAAACGGCCAGAAACTGCTTGGTATCCCTCAGGACAAAATCTTTATACATCTTTATACAAAATATTATTCTGCATGTATTTATCTTTGTGTGATCACACACTCCCCAGGACAGAAATCATACTATTTCGGGAAGGGTTTGGTAGGTATAATATAAAGTATCATAATAGGTAGGAAAATCAAAGTAACATGAGTGATAATATGGCAAGTAGTGACAGTAACACTTTTTAGGTTAAAGTACCAACAGAGAGTGCTTAAAATGAGACACACATGAAACACCTGTGATCAGCGAGTAAACAAGAGTTTACACAGTAAAATAGGAAGTAGAACACAGAATAACTGAGGTAAAAAATGGAAACTACGAAGACTGGAGGTCCTGATATTTATTGTATAATACCTGGATGCAGCGTCCATATCATCATCCATTTGTTTAGGACACAGAGTCATTAGGCTCACCGCAGTCTTTATGGTTTGCTGTAAAGTTGTGTCTCCAACTGATTTTTGAACCAGGCTGTAAACATGTTTACCTTAACTCTAAAAATAGCTCCTTTGGCTCAGTGTGTGTGAGTGGTTTCTGCTGATTCTGCATTCAGCCTCAAATGGACACTTGAGGAACTGCAGTTTTAAAGCACTTCTTCATAGGTTTCATATTTTCACATTTTAAGACAGAAGGTTGCAGCTGAGTGAACTCGTTCTTTTTAAGGCCAGGGTAGTGGACAAACTTGGGAGTTGTGGCTAATTAATCACATAGCTGAGTACAATCAACATGAGTGCGTCATATTTTCTCCGATCTGCCGCTCAAATTCTGTTGTACTGTACAAGAGCTCACAAGGTTCAAGAGTCTATTCAATGAGAAAAGTGTGCTTTTATACAGAAGTCTTGGACTTTTGCAAGCAGGAATGGTTACAGTCAGTCACATTATAGTTTGGGGTAGGTGAAAACAGTCTTTTTCTAATGTCTTATTCGATGTAAAAATGTAGATTTTAAACAACGATGATGCTGGAAAAAAGACGCCATATCCCTCTCTGAATCATTACCGACATTTACCAACAAGATATCAACTGGTAGTTTGTTTTTCACCACAGTGTAAACAGGTGATGTTTTATTAGAAGCCAACTGTACCTCTACGGTGTTTCCTTTACCAGTGAAACAACAAAACATTAATCCTCAGTGAGGAAACACTCAATAACAGTGTTCAAGAAAAACAGAAACCTCGACCACAATCAGAGTCATTGATGCTGTGACTGGGAAACAAACTGTAATTCACATGAATCATTACAACAGCAGTTCAAGCTGCACCTTGAGGCACTAAAGTGCTAAACAACAGAAACAGACAGGTTGTCTGTTTTAGAAAAAAGAAAGAGGGACCAGTTTCCTCGGAGTGGAAAGTGTGTGCCTTGGGGAAATCTTTGAGCACACTCATGCAAAGCATCTGGAGACAGACTGAGCTAAATGTTCCCAACAACTCATTTGTTTCATTGTTTGACTCCCAGAGCATACTGACACACACTCTCCTGTTTTTAAAGTATTTTCTCAGAATTGTTTTTGAACTTATTTTATTAGACAGCAGGAGATAGCAAAGAAACAGAGAAATCCAGGGAGAGCGTGCAGCAGTAGTGTTGTGTTAAGGGAGTGCTTTAAAAAGACAAAGAAGAGGAAAAGTATGGAAATCACCTCGGTTGCATGAGAGTCTGTTCATTATTTCACTTCTAATCTAAGAATAAAAACACACTCAGAGAAACTCAGTGTCAAGCAAACATAGCAGCTTTTGTTAAAATAAGGAACACTTTTAAGTCAGGTGACAACTCAGTCCATCAAAGGTTCTTGTGGCTTTTTTTTCTTCTTCTTTTTCTGAGCTCAGTGATGAGAAGGTGGATTTCCTGTGCAGTCAGAGCTGAGCAGTGAAACTTTTACCTTATAGGGATGTAACTGAGAGGAGGGTTAGCTGGCACATTTGAGAGAAAAAAGGAACTAAGATGCCGTCAAGCCTCAACTTGTTGACAGCTGAGCTGGTGTAAAGTGGAGAACAGTTCATAGTGATCAAGCCAAGTGTAAGAACGCTGAAGTGATTGTGAAACATGTGTGTAACATAGCTGTGTCTGTACCTGCATGAAACACAGATAAGACAACAGAATAAAGAGAGAACAGGGGAGAAAGAGACAGACAGGCCTCGTCATGCCACAGATAAGACAAAACCATGTCTGGTCACACTTTTGGTTAACCACACATCCGGGAAATTCACTGTGTGATGTGAAATCTGTACATGACATTCAATAACAAACATCACCTGAATCACCCAACGTTGTCACACCAGGTTTATTTCTGCTGTTAGCTGAAGTGAGGAGTTTGACTCTTTCATATCAAGTAGTTTAGATTCTCTAAGTTTTGTAAATGGACACGTATTAACAACCATTGAACGGCTACACCTTCCAACAGCAACTACATTGAGAGTTCAGTATCCATAAAGCCCAACACACTTCTGTCTTAACCTCTTGAAACCTGGCGGCCACATACAGTTATGCCAAAAAAGTTAACACCCCCTCCAGCAGGATTTCTGATTTTTTTGGCCTTTTCTCAGAAAATACGAATGATAACACAAAAACCTTTCTGTCACTCATGGTGAGTGGTTGGGTGAAGACATTTATGAACAAACAACTGTGTTTACTCTTTTTAAATCATAAAGACAACAGAAACTTGATTACAAGTAAATAGATCACAGGTGAGGATGGTTACCTTTAGTAGACATTCAAACATATTTGTGTTCACTTTTGTGCATTTATCAGACCAAAACCACCAGAGTGTGTAAACTTCTTAACAGGGTCATTTTTGAAGTTTCTGTTGTCATTATGATTTAAAAAGAGTAAACTTTTCTTTTTCAATAAATATTTTCATTCAACCACTCACCATGGCCCAAACTTTTGGGCATGAAACTTCATTGTTTAAAACTTTAACCTATTAATCACATTTAGAGACACTTCTCATGTCATCTTTTGGTGATAACTCAACTTATCACCCATTTCAGTGAAAAAAAGTGTAGTTATGAACAATAACACTTACATCTAAAAGCTAGTAGATGACTTATAACATTAAAAACATAACTTCCTGTACAAAGACTAAGTTTAGTTTTTATAATTATTAGGTCTTACTGATCCTTAATAGCAAGGAGAAATAAAAAATGCACAGCAGAAAAACGCGCAGGTCCTAAGAAGCTATGATGGTCACATTCTATAGTCTCTGTGTTTTTCCTTTAACCCTCGTATTGGCTTCAAATTTAACCTGTTCTGTCTGATATGACTGTTTATTAAGTATGGGGTGTAAACTCTTCTCCAATGTTTTTTTTTTTGTCCAACATATTCACATGTATTAAACAATCATTTTTGTAATATATGGTATAATAGACCTTATTTACACAGAAGTACAACTCTTATTTGAGTAGAACAAAAGCAGAATTTTTTTCACAATGGTTATTATCAGAGGTACATAAATTGATGTAATATCACAGACAGGTATTTCTCAAAGTGTAGGCAAGATACTTTTTAAAATTATTTCAATTCTTTAGTGGCAGGAAGGTGTCATAAGTGTTGGTAAAACACATGATTCAACAAAAATGTTCACAACTAATCTTGCATACAAATGACATAGTGTGGAAACATTGATGTAATTTTCAAGCAATATTATGAAGGAAGACCAAAGTTACGACAAAGTAACTTTTAAAATCGTGTCAAATTGACCCAAAGACAATAGGAGAGTTTATAATCATCAATTCATAATCAACAAATTAAAACGAGATTATCAGCACCAGAGTTGTTCATTTCTAGCAGCTATCTCTCAGTATGTGCGGTTGATTCACTTAAGTCCACGTGTGACATGTTTACCAAATATCCCTTTGGTGACATTTTGCCTTTTTTGTTGTGAGAAGCAAGATCTGAGTTTTTCCTGCCAAAAAGGTTTTCTTGGATTTATTTTGAAGAAATGCTGGAATAATAGAAAAAAATCTGAGCTGAGTCTGAGTCACCTGAGTTCAAGTCCAGGTTAAGTCCCCAGTACTCCAGTACTGAGTCCAAAAAAAGTCCCTGTTGCGGGACTGAGGACACTCACCTGGTGGAACTGTAAGTATAGAACTTAACTTTTAGATTTTTTAGATTGTTGATATGTGTAAACATGGACTGACTTTATTGGACAGAAAACACATTCAGTGAACTAACATTTGTGTCTATTGATCTGGATTTTACAGTCCGACAGTTCAGTTAAGAGTCTCTACTGCAAAATGGCTTGGCTTAATAGCAAAGACCAGTATAAAACTTACAATAAATGTCTTATTATGTAATGCTTTATTTAATTTACAGGAACGTTATTTATGTGCAGATCACACCTGCAGTCAGAATTTATTCATGCTTTGTTACTGAACTTATTTGATTAAGGATGAAGGTTTGTGATGTTAGAAACAGATCACAACTTCACCAAACATCCTGGAACTATTGTTTGAGTAACTTTTGAGGCTACAGCAGCATTGTCGACAGCAACAGTAACATTAGCATCACTATCTACTTATTTCTGTGGGGGCATCCTGGATGGATGTCTGTTAAAGTCAGACGTTTCTGTTTTCCCTTTTTTATTTTTTTCATCTAAAGTGAACATGCTGCTCTGCATTTGCGAGTATTAGCAGTAATTTTTTTATTATCTAGCAACCCACCTCTGCTGGACAAGACAGCAAGTGAACACAGATGAAGGTAAACAAACAGGTGTGCCAGCCATAGCCTGAAAACTGATCTACTCACAGGACCTCTGACTCAAAACATTTGATAAAGCATTTGTTGATTAATAAGTCTGAGTCCCACCTCTTTACCTCATCTTAGGTTGAGTCAAACTCTTCCGGTATTGCCCCTGAATTGATTGGTTTCAAAACTCAGCATCAGGAAGAAATTAATGATGACTCGGACACGTTGTCTATTTGTCATACAGTCTTTGGTTTGTCTGTGATTTTCAGTTTGTGTTTACACTGTACACAAGGCATCAGCTTCTCAAAGTTAGTTGACCATCAGTTAAGCTCAATTTTTTTAAGTGATCTTCTTCACGACACAATATCATCAGTCACATCTATCTCATCTTTGTGTTGCAGCTTTTGTCACAAACATTGATTTATCATTGACATCCTGTTTAAACCACTGGGTTTACTCGGTGTGGACAAACGGCTGCACGTCACCCACACATTCAGCTGTGCAGCTGTGGGTGCATCCACTCAACCACACGACTTCATTACAATGCAACACACCCAGCTCAGTGCACTCACAAACAGTCTCATGCCCTTAAAAGGCGTTTTTAATTGTCTGCTGCTTCTGCAGAGGGAACTGTCGTCTCTTCTGCTGCTCCTGTGCAGACTCTGCTGGTGAAACATGGTGTTACACTTATTCACGATAAATTATTATGTGCTTTGCAGTGTTCAAATTAAATTGTTTATGCACCTTTTGTATCTGGTTAAAAAAGTTATAAAGAAAAAACACATTACTCTTGCTGTGATCTCTGTCCCTACAGTCCAAGCAGTTCATCATCTAGAATTCAGAAGAAAAATAATAACAATTGGAATATGAAGGCACATAGAAGGAATCTTAAACTGTGAAAATGGCAAAATTTCCTGTTTCAGCATATTTTTTATTGTTCAATTTAAAACACTGCTTCAATTTTTTTTGCAATCTTGGGTTGGAAAATAAAATTGAAACGAAATGTATCACTAAATGTCATATTAAATGAACTTGTTGGACCCTCACACAGCCCTACAGGACAGTGACAGGGCCCGACAGTTATCCAATACTCAGGATATATTAATGCTAGCAGAAACAGTTAGTGATTATGTTTATCTGATCTTAGACCACATATATTTACTTTTTTTCAACTTTTTGTAGGCGATCACTTCTGTTTTCTAATTCTGAATATTATATTCTTTTTTTTTAATTATTAGAAAAAAAAGAAAAAATGTTATTCATGTTATCTGCTTTCTGTTGTGTTTTGTATAAAACTGTGTTGATTTTGGCTTTTTTCTTCAGCTTTTTGTGTTTTTCCAATGCACATCAAAGAAATAAACACATTTATTCCATAAACATCTGTGATCGCAACAATTTCTGAGAGAAAAATCCCAGGGGTGCCAATACTTTCGTCCATGATTGTACATACCTTATCACAATACGGATTTAAAATAGGATTATCAGTGCCACAGAGCCCCTCTCAGAGGATGTTTCTGAGTCACTGAGTCACTGAGTTTGGCCCACATGTTGTAGACTCCTAAAATTCTGAAGTTGTAAAAGCTGGAGTCTGTGTCAAAAGATGTTGCTTAAGTCAAAGTTTAGTTTTTAATAGATATTTTATCAAGATACAGAGGTACACATGCAAACATCTTAGGTCATTAAAGCTGTTTGGAAGTATGAGGCTGAATTTTCTTAAATATATGTGTGTGCAATCATCTGTTACCTGTTGTTTTGCTTGTTTTTGTTTTTTCGTTTTGAATTAATAATAAAACCTTTTTCATAAAATACTTGTGTCCTGCAGTTTGTGTCAAAACTGAGTGTGGCACTGCCCAATCAAAAATATTTTTCACCAGCCCGCACTGTTTGAATCATTGACCTCAAAGTGTATATCATTTGCATTCATAAAAGGAAAAAAAATAAGTTATTCTCAGTTTCATCCAAAGGTTATAACTGCACTGCAAGAAATTAAGAATAGGTTTGATACTTTGGGATATAAAAATATAATCTGAAGTAATCACCCAACACGGTTTTATTTGTTTAAAATCAGTATTTGTTTTTTAGTTTAGCACCAATATCATATCAATTTTCAAAAGTGTGGTTTGCATTGTTTAAATTGTTAATAGTACAGAACAGAACTGAGGGTCATCAAATATACTGTACCTGAGCTATTATGACAAAAAGTCCCGCCTCTCGCCATTGGAGACCAATCACAATTCAGTATATGAAATTCGCCGTCGGACAATTGGCCAGTGTAAACGTCATAGTTAACACCCGGAAGTTTACGTTTCTGCAGGATGGAAACGTTAGCTGCTACATTTTAAAAGGTTAGCGGATCACAGACACAGAATTAATAAACAAATATTTCACTAAAAAAATCAGAATAATAGATTTAATCATGCATGTCTCTTGGTAATTTATGTGTGCCGTATTATCTGTGGTTGCTTTTCAGTGTTTCATTGATTGTCACCGTGTTAACTGTTCTCTGGTATTTATCTGACCTTTTCTTTAAGTAGAGCTTTAAAGTTTACTATGACTATAGAAGTGGACTGATAGAAATTAAGTTCACATGGCCAGTTTTGATTCTGTAAATCTGCATAAACCTGCATTGTTTTGGTTGTGCCCCAGTCCTTCTAATAGGCTGAAAGTAGCTACCAATACTATCTATATTCAGCAGCATGATTCAATAATAATTTGATTTTAAAATATTTATGTTTTGTGAATCATTGACAACCTTTCTCATCTGTGCCACAGTTCATGTTGAAGCCAGACTGTGATCAATGATAATGGTTTACACATGTTTTATATGAGTGTATATAATTTTAACCCATACCCACATAAACACCTAATGTTATAGGCTATGGAAGCCCCAATGTGTTTCATGAACTTACACCATGTTATTATTGCCTGTGTCCCTGGAGTAAGAAAAACTATGATCAATTCAGGTTAGGCCCATCAATGGATATGGGTGTAACTCACTTTATTATTGTGGACAACAGGAGCATGGCATGTGGTGTTCTGACTTATTATATGACCAGTATTTTGTTTTGGTTTATTTTTCAGATTGCCAGAACATACCACTAAAATAATACCACAAAAACAAATAGACTGGTTTTTAAGAAAATATAGACACAGATCTCAAGCAAAGTACTAAAACTAACTCATCATCAACAGAAAAAGGGAATCAACCATTCAGGTGCATGTTCACCTCAGGCTCCTAGTAAAGTAAACTGAATAAAAGATTGGGCTGATTTAAATGATACAGATACTAGACGGGTTAGGAAATGTGAGGTCAAAGATCTCACTCCGATTCTGCTTCAGTACATGTTAAGTCATCCTCTCCTTCTATCTTTATCTTGATGTTCGAACTCACTGTGTGCTTTTCCTGTGTTATCCTGCAGTGCACCATGGGTAACACAGAAAGTGCAGTGGTGCAGAAGCGGCTGGCCCGCTTCCGCCCTGATGAACGTCCTGTGATTGAGGGGGTCTTTGACAAGCTCCAGGGTGGTGCAGGAGGTGCAGCAGGATCCTCAGGGAAGACACCTGCAGGGAAGGTTCTGACTCTGGAGATGCTGCAGGTGGGAGTGTGTGTGTGGTTCTGCCAAGTTTGTAGAGGTGTGTCACCCAAACAGCTCCAGGGCAAAGTAATGACACCAAAATATTTTAACTACTTGACTGACAATAGAATGTGGCCAAAAGTAGTTTCAAAGTTGTCTGTCTTGGTCTGTGTCTGTGAGCTCTTTGACTCCATAACACCCTCTCACAGGGTGTGTTTATGAGCCAAAAAAAAATGGACTTCCCAAAATTGTAGCTGTGAAAGTGTGACTTTCTTAAACACTTGCTTAGATTACAGCTTTTCTTCCCCAAAGCATTTTTTAATCTTTCTCCTTCAGTATTTTAGCCTCATTTAATGATTTCAGTGTCAGAAGATTGACATAACTGTTCTGAAAACTCTTTGAAAATAGTTAACGAGATATCTGTCTTCCCTCTTTTTCATCTTCTCTACAAAAAGCAGCAACCAAAGCCCTGCAGATATTAACTTGAACAGATTGCTCAGTGTGGGGACAGTCATTCACACCATTAGGACATGATTTTATTTCCTTTTTCACATGATCCCTGGCAGCGATGGTCATTTTTAAATTCAGTCAGTATTTGTTCTTGTAAAGGTAGGGTTTGCAGGATATTCCTGAAAAATAAAATGTCAACTCTTACAGGAATAAACCTGCTCAGTCGTTATCTGTGGGCCTCTACACGTGTTTCAGTGTCCCAACCCGCTTCACTGCATGTTGTGTTGTTTTGACTGAATCCGCATGTTTCTGGGCAGAGAGTAGGAGCGGTGACCCCAGCCGATCACAGCGCACCCAGTGAGCAAGTGACTTTGTGTGTTGATGATAGCGAGTGGGAGAAACTATCCCAAGCAGCAATGATAGAGGCCGTAACACTGAGAAAGAATGATACAATATTTGCAGGATACCTCATTTGCCTGCATGAAGTCAGGTGTATGACTCTTGAGTCTCTTCGACACAGAAACACGATGCTTCAGGTGGTTGTTGGCAGCTGAGTGTGCTCACACAGCCATTGCTGTTAGCTACGATCAGAGGCAGTGGGCATGCACTGCTGCTGGCACTGAGCTCATTTTGGATGTTGTGTTTACAAATAGCATTGAAAATTCCTGCAGACCCTACCTTTGAACTGCTCACACCACATTACATCACATTGTTGAAGTACTGTATAGACTTCACATCCTATAAATTGCATCTTGTGTTTTTCAGGTTCATACCAGACTCATAAATCTGTTTTTTTAAGATAATTTTAGAATATTCTTACAGTATTTTTTTTCCATTTAGTGTTAGAATGTGTGAATGTGTGGTGATGAACTCTTCATTTTCTCTACCTCAGTCCTCTATGGGCAGCCTGGCTCCAGACTCCATGGTGAGGAGGGTTCACAGGTGTCTGTGCAGTATTAACCCTGAAAGCGCAGCCCCCACAGCCTCTGCAAAGCCTGCCCCCCCTGCTGCCTCTGGAGCTGGTCGAGAACAGCTGGTTATTTTCCTGGCTGACACTCTGAGAGGCACCGCGGAGGAAAGAGCTCCTCTTGTCATGGCCATGTCTCAGCAGGCAGCAGGTGTGATGACTGTCACATGTGAGCAGGTAGCAGAGGTGAGAACATGGGATGTGAGAGGAAATAATGCATCAAACTGGAGGCAGTTTTCCAGGTATCTCATCCTTCCCTCTTTCATTGTTCTCTTTGATGTTCTGCTTTCCCTCTTTTTGTTTGTAGTTCCTGCAGGACCTGATTTCTGCTGCAGTTCAGATTCTGGTCCACAGGGGGCGTCTGCAGGGCTGGCAGCCTGAGAGGATGGGTGACTGCTCTCTGGGAGTCAAGCTCCTGGCTGAGCAGCTGTGTTCTGAGCTGAAACCCTCAGGTGAACAGGTGGTTTGAAGTGTTTAAGAACACATAAGAAGTAAGGAAATGTGACTTTTGCTTTATTTCTCTTCCTCTCAAACCGTCTGCTCCTCAGATCAGGGGGCTTGTGATGTTTCCTGCCTGGAGGATTGGATCTTCAGAGTATCTCAGGTGTCGTTGTACCTGGAGATGCTGGTAGCTGAGGGTCTAAATGTGTCCCTGAGCGGCAGGCCAGCCCCCACCCTCCTACCCCCCTGCAGAGAGACACCCTGGAAAGACCTGAGGTGTCTGCTGGACCTTCCCACCCTCATGTTTCTGGCACCACAGGTCAGAGTAGAAACGACTACAACAACACATAAATTAACCGTCTTTAGGTTTGATCAGAGTCTGAGAAGCTGGATCTGAGCCTGAACTACAACCTGAAGTAGTAAAGTCTGTAGTAAATAAACATCTATGCTTGTGCTCACACTTTCTCTGTCACTATCTCCAGTTGCCAGACAGCTACAGCGCCCCCTGGAGGCTGGTGTTTTCCACACGGCTGCATGGAGAGAGCTTCACCAGGATGGTGTCTGGTCTGATGAAGCGGGGGCCCACACTGCTGCTGCTCAAGGACACAAAGGGACACATCTTTGGGGGCTTTGCCTCACACGCCTGGGAGGTCAAACCTCAGTTTCAGGGTGAGAAAGATCTTTTTTATTTCAGGTTAACCACATTTAGACTTTACATTTAACCTGATCTTTGACCAAGGCCGACATCTAAAACAGGTAACCTGTGTTTCAGCCACAAAACACTGAATGTGTCACAACTGAGTGTTTTGTGATGGACGTAAGAGAAAGTTGGTTTATAATCATGTGGTGAACTGTACTTTCCTTTTATTCAGGGTCAGATCAGGTTTGATGTGATAAAATCAACACAGAGAGGAAGTTATACCACTTGTTTGAATATTGTGAGTTATTAATTGACTTTTCTGTAACATCTGTGTAATTTGTATGTGATTTGTGTGTGTAGGTGACTCCAGATGCTTCCTGTTCACGGTTTTTCCTACACTGAGAGTTTATACAGCAACAGGATACAACCAACACTTCATGTACCTCAACCAGAACCAACAGACTATGCCAAACGGACTGGTGAGCCTGAGCTCATTAAACACTGGAGGAACATCATAGAAAGTGCAAAATTTCATTCCTCTTACTTAGTCAGTCATTTGAATGCAAACTAATGAAAAGCTATGTTGGGATCCTAAGAAAAACAGAGAACGTGTTTTTAACCATGACCTGTGAGGGCTTCCATAAATGACACCTTTTGATTATGATAGATGATAATATTTCTCATAACTATATGAAATAGTTAAAGCAGCAGCTTTAAAGGCAGTTTGGGAAAATGAGGCTGAACAATACTTCTGACATTGTCCCTCTCTTTGAAGGCTAACGTGAAATTGTTAAGAAAACTACAATGTTGCCATGTTAATATTATATTCCACACCTTTGTAGTGACGCTAGAGATGTATGTATTTAAGATTTGAGGTGAAAGTTCAAAAAGTAATTCTTCAATCAGGTTTATTATTAATCACTTACATGTCCTTGTGTCATTTGAGTCATGTTTATTTTATTTATTTATTGCATTCAGGGCATGGGCGGTCAGCATGGGTACTTTGGTTTGTGGCTGGACTGTGATTTTGGTCGTGGTCACAGCCGTGCACGACCAAAGTGCACCACCTACGGCAGCCCTCAGCTCTCTGCAGAAGAAGACTTCACGCTGGACTCCATGGAGGTTTGGGCGGTTGGAAAACCTCCAGAACCAGAAGAGGTGAACAGAGAAATTTCTCTAATAATTCTTTTGGGTCCACTGTTGACATTTTGTTTTTCTGTGAGCATCATGAAGACAGAGATGAAATATAAGGGAAATGAAGGCTGGGTTAGTCTTGATAAATACCCTAACTTTACATATTGTTTTCTTACATATTTTCTGTGTTTGGAAAACTGAGTTGTGTAAAAATATAATCTGAGGAAATTGTGCACATCAAGGATGAATTCCTCAGAGTGTAAAACCCATAGAGGAACTCACAAAGTTATCTCCTCTGTTGTATGACTTCAGTCCACAACAGCTGTCATGTTTCACATTTTGTGAGTTAAATATCTGAGCATCTCCAGTAAAGATGCCCAAATAAGGGAAAAACTCTTTGCTTAGTCTGTCTTCAACCAGCCTTTAGTGTGATGTGATCAGGTTTTTAAAAGAAGACCTTCCTGTGAAGATGACATCTCTTTAATGCCTAAAGAACTCCCCTTCAACAGTGACTCACTCACTCCTGCTGTTAGACCTGTTAGGATGTGGTTTTCAAAGTCAAACTGACCTCACATCCCTCTCAGTCTGATAAGTGTGATACCACAGGAAGAATTCTATCACCTTTTGTAGGATCGCATTATTTTTCAAACACTCCGCTATGCAGTGTGTGCTTATCTGTGTGTATGCATTTGTGTGGGTGTGTGTGTACGTGCATTGGGGCGGAACTCTGATGTGCGTAATTCAGAGAGTAGAGGAGAACGATGAATGCATGACCATATAGAGACAGAGATGATATCCTGTCATGTGAATAAGGTAGATAACATAAAACTATTAAGTCTGTTTATTAAAGGAACAAGGTAAAGACCTGATATATGAGAGAGGCAACTAAATTACTCATTACTCTGGTGCTATATAGAAAAAAATTATCTTGAACTTAAGTAATTCAATGATAGGGGAAACACTGCTTCCCTCTGAATAATAAATGGCATAATAATTTCTTTTGGTGTTTCGGTTTTCAGCCTTTGCTCATTTTCAGGTTTCAGTTTTGGCCAAGCATTTTCATCTTAGTTCATGTTCACGTAACACTGTAGAAAACTGACCACTGTAAATAACTATGTCAGCTAGTCATATGAAATGTTGATTAAACTGTGTGGCAGTAATATTAAACTCTTTCCTCTCACTGTTTCAGGGGGAGGAGGCTGATGGGAAGAGGAGCATCCTGGATGCAGATCCTGAAGTCCAAGCTATGATGGAAATGACAGGAAAGACTCTGCACAGTCAGGGCCTGAGGGAGCCTGAGGACGACCAGTAGGAGTGACACACACACCTGAAGATAGACTTAAACAAACTGACTGTACTGAAGCTCGGCCTGGTTCAGAGAAGATCTGGATCAGACAAAGCTGGACACATCTTCAGTCCTTAGTGATGACCATGGAGACAAACTCAATTCACCAACCTGTGACTGAAATCCTCTGTTGTGGGTCTCCACTCAAAGATTAACATATCCTCACTGAATACTCTTATACATAAAAAAATATTTATTTTTAGTCGCAATTCAGTGAAAATGTTTCCTCTTATACAACTTTTATGTCCGAGTGATGTGTGATTGAATATGTGGTGATGAAAACTCACTAGTTATTTTTATTGGTGCAGTGTCAAAGCTTCATTGCGTTGTTTGAGTCACTCCAGTCTGATTTGAACATGTTACTCACTGTCACTTCATCTGTTTACTTACTTGTAAATGTGACTAATGACAGTTTCCTTCATAGAAGGTTTGACTGAGAAGCTGATTGATCATTCCGAAATTCAACAGCACAACATAAAGACTGTAAATTCAAGTGTGTATCTCAGATATACTGGTGTTAAGATGCTTCAGGAAAATAAAAGAGAAAACCGTTTACATGCTCCTGTGTCAGGTCTCTATTATGAATCCATCCATCCATTTTCTTAACCGTCTATCCTGATAATCAGGGTCGCGGGTGGCTGGAGCCTATCCCAGCTGTCATTGGGCGAGAGGCGGGGTACACCCTGGGTTGGTCGCCAGTCAATCGCAGGGCTGACATATAGACAAACAACCATTCACGCACACACTCACACCTACGGTCGATTTAGAGTGATCAATTGACTTAACGTGGGCATGTTTTTGGACTGTTGGAGAAGCCGGAGTACCCGGAGAGAACCCATGCATGCACGGGGAGAACATGCAAACTCCACACAGAAAGGCCAACCATGCCCAAACAGGGACTATTATGAATCTAACAGAGTTAATTCAGGTTTAATATGTTTGAGACAAAGCTTCCTGCATAAGAATTTAAACCATGACTCAGATGTTTATTTTGAATTGAACTGCGTAGGTGCTAGATTTTCAAACTGCTGTCTACACAAAAACCATTTTTCTCTGCCATGTCTCTGCATCAGCACTTTAAAAAACTGTGATTTCAGCAAATGTTTATGTCTTATTTTGAGTAAAATACGAGCCACGAGAAGAAAAGATAAACAGGATTGAAGGAAGGATGAAAAATGTAAGAATGAAAGGGGGAGGAGAGGGTTTGGTTTGAATTTATAAGAGTCCCAAAGAGGCACAGTTATGTCCAGCTCCTGAAACTTTCCTGTACAGAAGGACTCTATCGCAGATGTGTTTCCAAAAAAGCCAGAATCTTCCTCCAGGAATCCTCCTGAGCAGCAGCATGTGGAGCGCAGTGACCTCCAAACTTAACATACACTGCCAGAGAAAAAAAAACAAACAAAAAAAACACGTTTTCATTTTAACAAAAACTGCACATCCTTCATTTTGTCAACCAATAATGTCAAATTGACATGAATGGAGGTTGGACTCACGTTTTGTTGGTTTGACCCTGAACAGTGGCCGTCGGGCATTGGGTGCATAAGGTGGTTCGATCAGGTGACCAGCACCAGGATAAGACAGACGGGTGAACAGATGGGATTTACCTGCTGCGTTCACGGTCTCTTGTATCTGATGAAGGATAAATCAATGCTTTACCAAACACAAACCAAAAAGCATAAACAATAACATGAGTGGATCAAAATCCAGTACAAGAATACTAACCTGCAGAATCAAATAAAAGTACACACTATGAAAAGTTCACATGGACACTGTGAAGAGTATTAAGTACTAATTAAAGGTAGACTATGCAGAATTTTCATAAAAAATAAAGATTTAGTTTTTATGGGAATGATCCTGTTCAATCATCATCTCTGGGCCTTGAAAAGTTGGACATGGAGACTGTGAAGAGTATTCAATACTACTTAAAGTCTCAGATCTGGTTGGTGTGAAGTGCTATGACACATTTGAGCAGAATCTGTAGTGTTTCCCATGAGCACCATCACCCACCATCATCCAGTAATGACTCTTACCAAGGTGTGTGTTTGTTTTAGAGAACAGATCTGTCACAGAAATCCTGTGAAAAATAATGCGACCTACCGAGTCTGCAATCTCTTTGCTTGGAGCACTTTGGTCATCTTGACCCATAATGTACATCATTGGACACTCCACATCTTCAACCTGTAAAACACAAAATGCAAACATTCTCCCCGTGACATGAAACACACAGTTGTTGATGGATTTGATAGTATTTAATGTGTGTGTGTATGTACGTGTTCAGTGTGCTGTGGTGCCTAAAAGTTCAAAGAGGTGGTTAGGGATTTTACATCACCTTCACTGTGCCCTCAGGACTCATATTGGCAGGTGCAAAGAGTTCTTTGAAAGTAATCTGGTCTTGAGTATCATACGTCCAGTACTGCACCTCGCTAAAAGACAAATTGATGGAAAAGATTAAAACTTGCATTGCTTTTTAGCAGTATTTGGCAAAGTTAATGTACAATGAATACTGATTGTAACCAATGCTCATTGGTATGTTTCATCTTTTAATACCACTTACCTGTTGACCTCTTCTCCATCTTCATGTGGAAACTTAAAGGAGCTTCCAACTGGACTGTTAATAAAAATCAAACAAGACGGCTAAAAAGGAGAAAGGTCAGTGCAATTTTAAACTACATGTGCATCATTAGCAACTTCCTTTAGCAAGGCACACTGGTTTAATATATTCAATTTATATCATTTCAACAAGACGCCTCTCTTCAATCACTATCAAGATAATAAATGACGACCAGAGAGGTCTCACTGTCTTACTTGGAGAGCCGGTTGAGTTGCGATCCGCAGAGCGATGAGACCTCCAAAGCTGAGCCCAATGATCCCAACTCTGTCAGCACAGACCTGATGATGATCTCGAAGCAGTTGGAAGGCAGCCTGTTTGTGCACATCCATCATATTAGAATTACCAAAACAATACATCAGATATAAACTTTTTTAAAGGGACGGTCTAGTATTTTTAGAGTGAGGTTATTATAGATGCAGGTCGGCTAAGTCCCATTAATGAGGGATTGGGAAAACAACACAGCAAACTAGGCTATAGCTGTCTGTAGATGGGCTCATCTGTGAGAGTGGTTACCAAATTGGGGATCTGAATCACCTTGGGAGGTTGCTAAATGCCTTTTAAAATTAAGAATTTCAATAGCATATTTCATCCAATATTGTAAAAATGCTAACAAATAAAAGTGTTCATTGAAATCATTCAAATGTAAAACATTGGAGCCAGTGGCCCTCCAGGGTTTTAGGACCATGATGAAGTCTGTGGCTGCAGATTGATTAATGAAACAGCTAAATGTGCTCAAAGGTAGTCACAGATTTAAGTGCTGGTCTCTGGTAACATTAATTTTGGGGGTCATTGAAAAGTTAAGAAACAGCTCATCCATTGAAAAACATTTTTTCAGGAGTCTCTGGGGCCGTTTACAAGAAAACGTTTTTTTTTTAGGTTGAAACGCAAAAGTATTGCTGTGTTTCAGCCTCTTGATTACAGGACTTGAAATGCAAACCTTTGAAAACAGCCCTCAGAGTGAAATTTTCTGAAACACCATTGCTGTGTAAACAGCAAGCTGGTATTATCAACAGGGGTACCCCAGGGGTCAGTGCTTGGTCCCCTACACTTCTCTTCCCTGGCTTCCAGTGACAAGAACGGCTGCAGCCGACCTGGACCCCTCATCCAGGTCTACTCTCCTTCTCGCCGCTGCATAGGTGAGAGTTAGAGGATAGATCGTGGCTGCAGCCTGTCACTTCTTGTAAGGAAACACTGAGCTGACGTCATAAACGGCATCACCATTTCTGCGTCAGCCTTGAAAGTTTCTTTCGCCTGTAACAGTCTCAAACTGGGGTACAAAAATAAATATAAATAAATAAAGTTTCAATCATCAGTGAAACAGGAAATTTTGATCAGTGCAAAAGATCACTGGAAATTTAGGCTGTGGTGAAATTAGTGTTTGGGTCAGAGATCTTGAAATTAGATTCATTATGTGGTAGTTTTCATTCCATCTGAGACGGTTGATTACTTAGCTGTTGTTTTTCGTCTGCTTTGCAATAAAAGGGATGAACTGACCAGGATTTACAACAGACTTAACACTAACTTCCTCATGTAATCTTGTTAACAAGAACAAATAAACTCGTCCCTTTGAGCAGGAACTATGAACAATTCAAGTATGACAAGAAGAAAGCAGCATCTCTGCTGACCTTAAAATAAGAATCACCAACATTCACTCTGTGTTTTGGACCTGGTAGTTCTTCGTGCCCTATGTAGGCGAGGGACAGGCAGGCATAGCCCCTGGATGCGAATAAGGCTGAGCGATACTCCACCAGTCCTCCACCCAGTCCCCACATGTCCAAGATGGCAGGAAAGGGTCCTGGGCCTGTGGACCAACAACAGGTGCTGTTCAGAAAACACTCTCTTCACTCAGCAGTGCAATGACTCATCATGTCTTGTGCTCACCTGGTGGTAGAAACAATGTTGCAACAACCCCATCCTGCCGAACCTCTAGTCTCTGTACGCCTGGTGCCATGTACCAGCGCTCAGCAGTGACCGTGGCCAGCTCGTTGCTCTGACCCTTGCTGGGTGAAACGTGGCCCTCCAGTAATGACACGTGCACCATGTACGGGGTCTCCACATTTATTTTCCTCAGCCTTGGGAAGATTAGCAGATTCCAGTTAACAAACAATGACGAGTAACCACATCTTCAAACTTTGCCCTTATACAAACATAGGGTCTCTGAGACGAACTACCTTAACCCGTCTCTCTCTCCAGGAGCTGGCTGCAGACTCCAAAACAGCCCCATTGGCTCACAGCCCAAATATGAACCCCCGACTGACTGATCTCTGGTCACTGTTCAGACACAGACCACTCAGTTAGGGGACAAACTTACCAGACTATACATAAAAACAAGAAACACATTGAACAGAAACAGGATGTTGGTGCAAAAATTTGCAGTGAAACTTACTGTTGATGGTGCCATCCGCCTTTGCAACATAATGTGCAAACGATTGCCAGAGGTTGCCCTCCTCACAGACCATTTTTGCACACACAGTGACAGGAAGGTTTGGTGATAGAAAACATCCTCTGATGTTGATCTGCTCATCTATAAGTGCACGTGTAGGTGAGGCTGTCAGCAGGGGGGCTGGTCTACTGCTGCTCATCCACTGTACTCCACCTAAAAGCCAAAGACATGGAGTGAACTTTGAAGCATAACAAATGAAAAATAATGATAAGTTAAAGATTTTATTGAACACACATTCACCAAGGGAAGGACACGCAAACAGAAGAAAATGCTTAGTTATTCACAGTCAAACAGCGATGTCTATTGGGCACAACTTCATATTCACTGTCTATCTCAAAGGCTTCCAACCAAAAGGCTTCACATTTTCTGATTCCTACTGTAGTTAAATAGATAGCACCATTTTGTCTCTGTGTAGCTAATGGGACAGTTAAATAATCTCAGGAACATCGGCATGCTGAGATGTGCTTCTATGATCACTTCAGTGTTACTTTGGATTATTGAGTTCAGATCATTGCTGTAATCACATAGTTGTCTGCTAGTTGCCCCCGCTGCTCTGGTGACGTTTCAGTGGTTACCCTGGCGACCAACAAGGAGCTTGAGAAAAAGGTGAAAACTTTTGGTATCATGAAGACTGCAAGGAAAAATGATTCAGGCAGGAAGTAATGAAAAAGTATTCTTTTGAGTCCCTGTTATAGTCCCATTCAACAAGAGCTGGTCAGTGGATACAATTGCTCAACTCATACCATAAACACAGTCGAAGATATTTAACATCTTACCCACAGCACACTGCAACCATGCCAGGTTACTGCTCCTGCTGACAGATGGAACCATCTTCATCAGTACGAGGCGCCTCATTGTTGTCGCTGTTACAGGTGCTAGAAACATTCTGACGTTTTTCCAGACCTCAAGAAATAAGTGAGTAATTATTAGACCTTAAAAGACATCGAATGAAATCTACGCAGCTGCTTCTAAAGTGTCAGCCTCGAAACCTGGAGATCCTGAATTTTAAAGTAGTGTATTACATCATTGTCTGACATTCAAATTCAGTTATTTGTAATTACCCATACGCCTACATCACACCCCTGGTAATAAACATACCAATCACCTGTCTAAACCTGTCATGCTGGTGCATGAAGCAGGTTCACACTCAGCTCACACACATATACTTATTGCTCAGCTGTTCTTTCCTACTTGCAAGTCTTTCCAGGAGTCATACTTGGGCTGATCCCCTGTTACAGACCTTACCTGCTTCGTACTGAACAGCCTCATCTCGACAAAACTTTTGCCTTTTCTCGACTGACACAAGTTTCACCTCTGTCTTTAGTGGCAGCCACACATGGGCTGGTCATGGACTCACAGCTCACCAAAGGACTGTCTAAAGAGGGTGGAAGACACATTTTGGAGTATAATAACCATTGGAAGGTAGTTCTACAACCAAAGGATCTATGAAAGAAAGAAGGACAAGACTCAGATACTTGTTGGAGTATCGTGGGCTGAATGAGATAATGTTTAAGAATCGTTACACCCTCCCACTCATCTCTTCAGCCTTTGAATTGCTGCAGGGGACCACGATTTTTACCAAACTCAATCTCCAGAATACTCCCCACCTGGTCTGCATTCATGAAGGGGAGAAGTGGAAGATGGCATTAACTAGTCCCACTGGATATTATGAGTGTCGTGTAAAGCCTTTTGGACTCTGCTGTTTTCCAAGTGCTGTTCAACAAGTCCTCCATAACATTGCTCAATGGGTTTGTCTTTATGTATCTGAGTGACATCCATAGTTTTTATTAGTCTCTAGGGACTTATATTAAACTCATAAACTTATATTAGTCTAAACTGATAAATTATCCTTTACTGTATAACTCAATGTTAAGACAAGTTATTGTAATTTCATCATTATGTCATTAAACAAGTTGTCTAAAATTATAATAATTACTATACTACAGCAATATATTCAAATGTCAGAGCAGCAATAAGCTTCTTTATTGTTGAACTTAAGTTTGAGTTGAAATTTCACAAACACATCAAAAACAATATGAAATGAGATAAAATTCCTCAAAATTAACAGAAAACTTATCTGCAAACATGGCTTTGATCACGTAAGTTCTGAAATTAGCCTAATCAATGTGTCTAAGTTTAAACTACTTTAATTTTGTATCCTTATAAAGCAGAGGACTTTTTGCAATGAAACACAGCCCCCACCCCACCCAACCTCCCCAATCATGATTCTGTAGAATGATTCATAAACCTGTCTGGAGCATAGACAGATCAGGACTAATATGTCGGACACAATCAGTGATGCACGTGTTCAGCAAGTCAGCAGCAGAGACTCACTGGTGGAGGGTTTTATCGCCACTACCACTACCTGCTGATCGGTTTGAGATGGACAAAATATGGTGAACCCTCCATGGGGGCACACAAACAGAGGAGTAGTGGGTAGGGTGAGTGTGTAGTGGGCGGTTTGAAAAAGGGCCACAGCCTCTGGGTGCCCGTCAGTCACGTGATCTGAGCTGTGGCTCTGATTGGGCCTAATATCTCCCAAACCAGGTCAGGCCCATAGACTGTATAATGAGTGGACGTAATGACGTTCGGCTCAAACTGAAGCCTCCAGCAAATGCCCCGCCCCCTGGTGTCTGGCTGCAGTATAGGTCATAAGCCCCACCTCCCCATGTATTCCAGATATGAGCCGGGAAAACTTAAAAAAATTACGATACCTCGTAGAAATGTTTCTCTCATCCTTACGCTAAGGTGGTATCACGATGTCATCTGGCTGCATGGTGTTCGGGTGTTTTTCTTTCTGAGAAGTTGGTTTCTCATTAGTTATTGGACGTTAAAAACCACAAAACAAGTTTCGTTTTACGATAGTTGACAGCTGCCGTTCGTGAGTAGTTTTTATCGGGGATATAAAAAACTTCGGGAAAAAGAGCCAAAAGGAGACTAAACCTTCTGGAGAGGAGGAAATAAATATTTTTATTTCTCTTTTTTACTTGGCTCCACCGTAAATTCTCTACTGTCTGACTTTGACTCTGGCTGCACAATGGCGGCTAGAGAAACGGGTTTTTTTGGCTTCAAAAACGTAGAACGGTGACAGGCAGAAGCACGCTGTCCATTCTATATACAGTCAATGGTCAGGCCAGGTTAGAAAAAAAGTCACCCCCCTCACAGTGTGTGCTGTTAGAGAAATTGGCTTTGTGTGTACGTGACTTCCGGTACTTCCAGAGTCAGCCTCAAGTGGTCACTCGAGGATCAGCAGCTTTTTAGTTTTCAGCATTGGCTAATTTTTTTCAGACTGGAGGTTGTGGCTTGCACAGAATCCAAGTAAAGAGCGTCTTTATCTCACACAAAACTTGAAACAACCTCACCCACCCATACCCGACTCACCTTCTCAAACTCTAACCCCTTTATTGTCATCTCCCATCATCATTTGAGCCACAGCTTTGGCCATCACTGTTAAAGCTCTCTGAACTTTCTCCCTCTAAAAGTCTACGATTCTGACTCAATCAACTTATTAAAAACATCAGCTCAAAATTGATCTTTACAAAAAAAGCATTTAACACCTCCACTCTCTCCTTAACTTGTCTTGCACAAACACAAGCTCTATACATCAATTTGTGATCGTATTATTACTGTTATTATCATTTTTGCAACAACAAGAAATGTCACTCTGTCTGACGTGAGCTGCACTGGAGTAAATTTCATCAAAGAAAATTAAACTGGTTTAATTAAAATATTTCCTCTAAATTAATGGGAATGACATGAAGCTTAGCATTGAACCTGTTTTTATTCATTTCAGAAACATTTTCTGTTTTATAATTATTTCTGTTTTGTTTTATTATTTTTTTTGAATGGTGTGAATTTCTGAATAGCTCCCAGCTCAAATTTCACTCAGTAAACTCGTAAAGTCGCGGGCTGCTCTGCTCCTGTCCCTTCTGTGGTTTGACTAACAGGATGGACGACAATTCTTAGTTAATACTGTTCGTACAATTCTGCCTGAGGGCTGCTGTCAGCACTGGGTTCACTCTCAAAGGCTCCTTATGTACAGGACAGTGCTGAGAAATGGAATGGTTTTTCTGTTTGGTTTTTTTTTGTCACAACAAAAGAGATTAATCTACTAAGACCTAATAATGTCTGACTTTGATCTGCTTAAATCCATCTGTTCTACATGAATACTGCAGCTCTGTTTATATTTTCGAAATATTTGAAACTGCAGATAAATTAAACCAAAAGTTTAAAGAGGTTCTACAGAGTCTAAAAAAAAGTTTGACTTGTGTCCAACAAAGCATGAAAAATAAAGGAGAGGGCCTGGAGAAAAATCCATTCAGTCCAGGTCTGCCTGTACATTTAGTGTTGTACCTGAGTTCCCACTTAAGAAGAAAGATTCCAAAGTAACCAGCAGGACAAATCTATATTTTGGCATCTTTCCTGTTGGGAGGTATTGGTCCTTGAAGGGGGAGCTGAACGAACTGCACAATTTTTAAAATGATATCTGTTCTTGTGTTGAAAAAACTAAATGCAGAAGACAGAACGTAACGTGGGGGATGTTGGATTTCATCAATTACTGTGAACAAAGAGAAAGGAAAAAGCAGAGAGTTTCCAAGCTGTCCATCATCAGTGTGTCTGCAGCTGATTGGCTGACATCTCTGGTCCAGTGATCAGGTGAACTAGTGTATACGGTTTGGTCAAACTTTATTTATACAGCACTTTTCATGCAATGAAGTAACACAAAGTGCTTCACACTCAGTTAGGGGTTATGGGTTGGTCTTTCAGCTCAGTAACCGCTCAGAGAAACATAGATCTGATAGATCTGCCTCCTCTTTACAACCACAATCAGCTCTAATGTGAACCTGAGCAAGACGTCCTGCAATCCGGACACTTCATAGTGAACGCTTTTAACTTTCAATAGGCTGTTACTTGATTCAGGGAGAGTCTACAGAGATCTACATAAAAATTCAAACTCAGGAAACTCAAATCCTCAGGTGCTTTAACCTAAACATGCTTTACACTAATTTTCTCCTGTTGGTTAGACTTTAACGATCAGCACAGGAAGAAGAGATGTTCTGTGTTTGGAGCTTTGATCTGACAAAAATCTTTCCTCTGGTCCTAGCTCTGTACTTTTGTATTCAATCAATATCAGCTCCACTCACCACTGTCATGATGTCTTTTCTTCCTCCTCTTGTTTCTTTCTGTTCTCCTCAGACTCAAAATTATAATTCCTCTTCATTTTCACTGACTGACTGAAAACTTTGGTACAGGAATAATGCAAACGACACACGGCACAATGTGACACAGAGAAAGAGAGAGAGCGCTGATAGGCTGGGCCTCCTTAGGGTGGTGTCCTACTGCCAGTGCAAACTGAAATTTTGAGTCACTGCTGAGTTTCAGGCCTCTTTACGGCCTGGGGCTCGAGCTGTCTTTAACTGTTGATGAGCGATGTGTGTGTGCACGTGCTTTAGCTACTACTTTCAACAGACAAGCTACACTTTTTCCAACAAACTGCAGGTGACAAAGTGGAGAAACAGGCAACAGAGACAGAATAATGGAGTGGTGATGCTAAAGTTGCTTCTCCTAGTTCTACAGAATCATGAACATGTTCAGTCTATATTAACAGATTTATTGGTGCCATGTCTTTGGACAGAGAGATGGAGCCAGAATCTTTATGAGTAAAAATCACTGATTATTTTTGTGCTTTGTGTGATGGAGGCAGTGATTCTGTCCCAAAGTTCCCCACTATGATTAATTTAAAGTAAAATTAGGTTTATTAAGACAGTTTTTGAATATCCACCTTGTTATCTTCTGAATTTATCTTCATTTGAAGATTTTTTTTTTTTTTTTTTTTTTTAAGTGTGACTCAACCCTTCATTATAATTTACAGGATTTTTATTTTAGTGCCATTGTTGGCAATTTTGTTTGGCTGCAACTAATAATTTGTTAGTTTGAGTGAATAATTACAGGGAAAAAAATTCAGGGCTATTATTTTTTGAAAAATCCTAATATGTACAAAAAGTTGTTGCACATTTCTGATCTTAAACCATGATGCTTTCCAGCAAAATCGTTTAGTTTCTGACCCGAAAAATCATTTTATATCGAGGGAAGCTAAAACCTCAAACTACGTTATCACACCAACCAAATTTTGATTTACTGTCTTTAAACAGCGATAACATATAAACGAGCCAAACTTTCAGTAAAAAGGCATCAACTCAGTAAAGTTCAGATAAATAAGTAAGTTTATTGTGTAAAAGTAAGGATGTCTTACTCGTAGAGGGGGTGAGTCTGGGTGTGACCGAGGTCAGCCGGGGCCGGGGGACGATCCGGAGTCCGCGGTACGAAGCCATCTATCCAGCAGAGAAATCCTTCACATCTTCAAATCTTCAAACCTAAGATGATCACAGGTGTTTGTTCTTCTTCTCAGGTGTCTGGGTGTCCGTGCTCAGGACCCAGAGACCATGGAGACAAACTCAATTTTTGAGCACTCTGATATATATATAAATATATATAAATAATGTTTCCTTTTAGTCATAGTTCAGTGGAGAAATGGTTACTCTTATACAACTTTTATGTCTGAGTGATGTGTGATTGAATATGTGGGGATGAAAACTCACTAGTTATTTTTATTGGTGCAGTGTCAAAGCTTCAGTGCGTTGTTTGAGTCACTCCAGTCTGATCTGAACATGTCACTTAGTGTCTCTTCACCTGTTTACTTACTTGTAAATGTGACTAGTGACAGTTTCCCTCATAAAAGGTGTGACTGAGAAGCTGATTTGTGATTCAGAAATTCAACAACACAATATAAAATCTGTGATTTCACTGTGTATCTCTGATATACTGGTGTGGAGTTGCTTAAGGAAAACAAAAGAGAAAACCATTTACATGCTCCTGTGTCAGGTCTCTATTATGAATCTGACAGAGTTAATTCAGGTTAAATATGTTTGAGACAAAGCTTCCTGCATAAGAAGTTAAACCATGACTCAAATGTTTATTTTGAATTGAACTGCATAGGTGCTAGATTTTCAAACTGCTGTCCACACAAAAACCATTTTTCTCTGCCATTTTTTCTGCATCAGCACTTTAAAAAACTGTGATTTAAACAAATATTTATGTCTTATTTTGAGTAAAATACGAACCACGAGAAGGAAAGAGAAACGGGAATTAAGGAAGAGGAGAAAAAATGTGAGAATGAAAGGGGGAGGAGAGGGTTTGGTTTGAATTTATAAGAGTCCCAAAGAGGCACAGTTATGTCCTGCTCCTGAAACTTTCCTGTACAGAAGGACTCTATCGCAGATGTGTTTCCAAAAAAGCCAGAATCTTCCTCCAGGAATCCTCCTGAGCAGCAGCATGTGGAGCGCAGTGACCTCCCCACTTAACATACACTGCCAGAGAAAAAAAAACAAACAAAAAAAAACTATTTTCATTTGAACAAAAACTGCACATCCTTCATTTTGCATCAAATGATTTCAAATTGACACGAATGGAGGTTGGACTCACGTTTTGTTGGTTTGACCCTGAACAGTGACCGTCGTGCATTGGGTGCATAAGGTGGATCGATCAGGTGACCAGCACCAGGATAAGACAGACGGGTGAACAGATGGGATTTACCTGCTGCGTTCACGGTCTCTTCTATCTGATGAAGGATAAATCAATGCTTTACCAAACACAAACCAAAAAGCATAAACAATAACATGAGTGCACAAAAGTCCAGTACAAGAATACTAAGCTGCAGAATCAAATAAAAGTACACACTATGAACAGTTCACATGGACACTGTGAAGAGTATTAAGTACTAATTAAAGGTAGACTATGCAGAATTTTCATAAAAAATAAAGATTTAGTTTTTATGGGAATAATCCTGTTCAATCATCATCTCTGGGCCTCTGAGTGTTTGCTTGTAAGGTGACAACAGTCAAACTTTATTAACTCATTTTGTAGTTTAGTGCTCAGAAGGTGAACAGATTATCTGTCTAGTGTTACTCACAGCTTGGTGCTCTGAGACATGTCAGTAATATGTAACATTATTGAATCCTGGTTATGTCCTACCTCTGTTCATCGACAAACTCCAACCTCACCAAGCAGAGCAAACATAACCTGACTCTTCATTTTATTGAAAGACTCAAGTTTGAACAGATCACTGCAGTATAACTACTGCATGCGGGTTGGAATGAACATTAGCACAAACAGCTAATCTGTGTTTTAGCCTGTGCAGTGTCATCAAAGGTACTCTGGGTCTCTGTGTCTTAAATGGATTCATGTTCTCTTGGAAAGTTCAACTACAGATACTGAAAAGTAGTTTTTAAATGTAGCTAAGTCTGATTTGTACAATCTCATATTAACTTGTGGATTATGTGAAGTATGCAGAAATTTTCGATAGGTGGCTCATTGACAGCTGCTGCACATGCTCACTGCCCCAGACTGTAGCTAATAGCATGGCTAACAGTTGTAGCTTCGCAAACACACCATCGATGGTAAAAACAGCCCTGCCAGCACCTGCAGCATCGTGTGACAGAAACTTCAGAGCTGTACACCTGACTTTTTGCAGGTAAATGAGACATAGTATCATTCTTTCTCTGTGACTGGGATAGCGTCTCGTACTCGCTTTCAACAACACAAAGTCACATACACACTGGGTGTGCTGTGATTGGCTGGTCATCACCCATAAAAACTCCTGCTCTCTGCCCAGAAGTGTCCCGAGTCTGGCGTAATATCAACAAAACAGGCAAGAAGGGGGGTCTATAAGGGGGTGAGACACACACAGACACTGACACACAAGAACAGAGGCAAAAAGACAATGATTGAACAGGATTATTCCTGTAAAATCTACATTTTTATTTTCTGAAAACTCTGCAGACTTTACCTGTAAATAGGTTCATCTTCTCCTGAAAAGACACAGATACTGAGAAGTGGCTTTTATACCTAGCTTAGTGTGTTGCTTACAATCTCATTTTAACTTTTAGATTAAGAAGAGGTTGATATACTGAAGTGAGATTATTTCAGGATGTTGATGTGGATCATCTTTAATGCTGCAGAAATCTTTTAAAGAACAACTCGACCTACCAAGTCTGCCATCTCTTTGTTTAGAGCACTTTGGTCATCTTGACCCATAATGTTCATCATTGGACACTCCACATCTTCAACCTGTAATACACAAAATGCAAACATTCAGTGGCCTAGTATGTCTCCTGATCTGAACCCAGTTGGACACCTATGGGGAATTCTAAAGAGACATCACTCTCCATCCAGCATCCAGGCTCTAAAAGAGGTCGTTTTTGAAGAATAGAAGGAGATAGATGTTGCAGTATGTTGCCAACTTGTTCATTCCATGCCTAGAAAACTTGGTGCTGTCCTCAGAAGTCGTGGAGGTCATACAAAATACTAGATGTTGTAGTTTTTGTTATGGGGTGTATTCATTTTTGCATCAGCTATTTTGAGTAAAGCTGATGATTTTGTAATCTTAGTTATCTTATCAATCTCACTTTCATGTTGTGAGTGAAACAAATGTTCTATGAAACTCAGTTTTGTCAAAATTGTTGGAATTGTTCTTGTGTTCATTGAGATAGTGATTAAAATCTCACTTTTCAAAGGTGGTGTACTCATTTATACTGAGCTCTGTATCTGTGTTCAGTGTGTTGTGGTGCTCAAAAGTTTAGAGAGGTTGTCAGGCATTTCAAATCACCTTCACCGTGCTCTCAGGACTCAAATTGGCAGGAGAGAAGACTTCTTTGAAGGTAATCTGCTCTGTATTTTCATACGTCCAGTATTGCAGCTCACTGAAAGACAAATTGGTGGTAAAGATTAAAATCTGCATTGCTTTTTATCAGTATTTGGCAAAGTTAATGTACCATGAATACTGATTGTCATGACTAAAAACCAATGCCCATTGGTATGTTTCATCTTTTGATGCCACTTACCTGTTGACCTCTTCTCCATCTCCATGTGGAAACTTAAAGGAGCATCCAACCGGACTGTTAATAAAAATCAAACAAGAAGGCTAAAAAGGAGAAATAAATGTCAGCGCCATCTTTTTAAACATCATGTGTGTCATTATCAACGTCCTTTAGCAAGTTACACTGGTTTGATATATTTAATTTATATCATTTCAACAAGACGCCTCTGTTCAATCATAATCAAAAAAGAAGTTTCACTGTCGTACTTGGAGAGCCGGTTGAGTTGCGATCCGCAGAGCGATGAGACCTCCAAAGCTGAGCCCAATGATCCCAACTCTGTCAGCACAGACCTGATGATGATCTCGAAGCAGTTGGAAGGCAGCCTGTTTGTACACATTCATCATTTAAAGGATAAAATTACCAAAACAATGTATCAGATATAAACTTTTTTAAATGGATAGTTTGATATTTTTCAGGAGTCTTTGGGGCCGTTTACAAGAAAACGTTTTTAGGTTGAAATGCAAAAGTATCGCTGTGTTTCAGCCTCTTGATTACAGGACTTGAAACGCAGACCTTTAAAAACAGCCCTCAGAGTGAAATTTTCTGAAACACCATTGCTGTGTAAACAGCAAGCTGGTATTATCAACAGTGACAAGAACGGCTGCAGCCGACCTTGAACCCCTCATCCAGGTCTACTCTCCCTCTCGCCGCTGCATAGGAGAGAGTTAGGGGATAGATCGTGGCTGCAGCCTGTCACTTCTTGTAAGGAAACACTGAGCTGACGTCATAAACGGCATCACCATTTCTGCGTCAGCCTTGAAAGTTTCTTTCACCTGCAACGGTCTCAAACTGGGGTACAAAAATAAATAAGAACAAATAAAGTTTCAAACACATCAGTGAAACAGGGAATTTTGATCAGTGCACCACAGGGGAGAGAGCATGTATGTACACAGTATATGCGAGAAACAAATAGGCATCCTAACCTGAAGGTTAGGCTGTGGTGGAATTAGTGTTTGGGTCAGAGATCTTGAAATTAGATTCATTATGTGGTAGTTTTCATTCCATCTGAAACGGTTGATAACTTAGCTGCTGTGTTTTTCGTCTGCTTTGCAATAAAAGGGATGAACTGACCAGGATTTACAACAGACTTAACACTAACCTCCTCATGTAATCTTGTTAAAATGAACAAATAAACTCGTCCCTTTGAGCAGGAACTATGAACAATTCAAGTATGACAAGAAGAAAGCTGCATCTCTGCTGACCTTAAAATAAGAATCACCAACATTCACTCTGTGTTTTGGACCTGGTAGTTCTTCATGCCCTATGTAGGCGAGGGACAGGCAGGCATAGCCCCTGGATGCGAATAAGGCTGAACGATACTCCACCAGTTCTGCACTTATTCCCCACAAGTCCAAGATGGCAGGAAAGGGTCCTGGGCCTGTGGACCAACAACAGGTGCTGTTCAGAAAACACTCTCTTCACTCAGCAGTGCAATGACTCATCACATCTTGTGCTCACCTGGTGGTAAAAACAATGTTGCAACAACCCCATCCTGCCGAACCTCTAGTCTCTGTACGCCTGGTGCCATGTACCAGCGCTCAGCAGTGACCGTGGCCAGCTCGTTGCTCTGACCCTTGCTGGGTGAAACGTGGCCCTCCAGTAATGACACATGCACCATGTACGGGGTCTTCACGTTTATTTTCCTCAGCCTTGGGAGGATTAGCAGATTTGAGTTAACAAACAACTAGTAACCTTCAAACTTTGCCCTCACAAACATAGGGTCTCTGAGACGAACTACCTTAACCCGTCTCTCTCTCCAGGAGCTGGCTGCAGACTCCAAAACAGCCCCATTGGCTCACAGCCCAAATATGAACCCCCGACTGACTGATCTCTGGTCACTGTTCAGACACAGACCACTCAGTTAGGGGACAAAGTTACCAGACTATACATAAAAACAAGAAACACATTGAACAGAAACAGGATGTTGGTGCAAAAATTTGCAGTGAAACTTACTGTTGATGGTGCCATCTTCCTTTGCAACATAATGGGCAAATGATTGCCAGAGGTTGCCCTCCTCACAGACCATTTTTGCACACACAGTGACAGGAAGGTTTGGTGATAGAAAACATCCTCTGATGTTGATCTGCTCATCTATAAGTGCACGTGTAGGTGAGGCTGTCAGCAGGGGGGCTGGTCTACTGCTGCTCATCCACTGTACTCCACCTAAAAGTTAAAAACATGGAGTGAACTTTGAAGCATAACAGAGGAAACTCTGATGATAAATTTAAGATCGTATTAAGTGTATTTTCACCAGGGGAAGCATATGAAAACAAAAGAAAATGCTTAGTTATTTACAGTTGTACAGCCATGTCTATTGGGCACAACTTCATATTCACTGTCTATCTCAAAGGCTTCCAACCAAAAGGCTTCACATTTTCTGATTCCTACTGTAGTTAAATAGATAGCACCATTTTGTCTCTTTGTTCCATGAGGCAAACATGCTTTCCCTTGTACTGGGCGCTGTTGAGCCAAAATAATTTTGAAAAGTTGGATTTGTCAAGAGAGTCGCACTTTAACTAGTTGATAACTTCCTACACTGAAGCTGACAGGTGAGTTAAATGATCTCAGGAACATCTGCATGTTGAGCTGTGCTTCTATGATCACCTCAGTGTTACTTTGGATTATTGAGTTCAGATCATTGCAATCACATAGTCGTCTGCTAGTTGCCCCCGCTGCTCTGGTGACTATTGAGTATCAGTGGTTACCCTGGCGACCAACAAGGAGCTTTAGAAAAAGGTGAAAACTTTTGGTATCATGAAGACCGCAAGGAAAAATGATTCAGGCAGGAAGTGATGACAAAGTATTCTTTTGATGATGATGATGATGATGATACTTTATTGTCAGATGCTAGATCTGAAATTTGTCTTGCATTAAAACAGCAGCTCAGGGGACAATGTACACAAACATACATGAAACATTCAACAGGGAAAAAAAGAAAAAAAAAAAGAAAGTGTATTGAGCTTCTCATGTAGTTTTAAAATGAACTGGTGTATGAAGGACTGTTTGAGCCTGACCCTGTTCAAGCATGGCACCGAGTACCTACGCCCTGATGGTAGCAGCATGTATTCTTTGTTTACAATATAGCCGGGGTCAGAGATGATGTTCTTAGCCAAACGCATGGTGTCATTGTGATAGGCACCTTCAAACAGTACTTCCAGAGGCTGACCCACAATCTTTGAGCATATACTATACATAGATATACTATACTGTTAAATGTCTCAGTCCAGGTTTTCAGTGACTGTGAGGCAGCTGAACCATATGGCATTACAGTCCTGCATCACACTAAGGACAAAAGAGATGAAGAACAAGAGGAGCACCTGCTGTGTGGCTCCAAGAAATCTGAGGCAATTGAGGAGATACATTCTTTATTTAGTCTTTTTACAGATGAAGTAAATGTGGTGTTTCCATGATAATGTGGGGTCAATCATGACACTCAAATATTTGAATGACTCCACCTGTTTTATGCAGACATTACTGATGACAATGAGAGCTACAGATACAGGTTTTAAACTGAAAACCACTTCCTCTTTTTTTATGGTGTTCATTTTCAGAGCGTTGTTATTGCTCCATGTCACAACCTTGACCACGCCCTGTTGATGCAAGCCTTGGTTTTCTGAGTTATTGAGCAGTGTTAACAAGACAGTCACATCTGAATACTTGATTATAAATTGATTATTTGAGGATGCAATCATCTGTGTATAATGTGAAGAGGCCCTGATTGAGGCCCTGTTATAGTCAACGCAGACCACCAACAACTCATTTATCACATTTGAAAGCAGCAGTTGTATTATTAGCAGCTGTATTACAACATCAAATTCAGCTAGAACCAGCCAGTGGATATAATTGCTCAACTCATACCATAAACACAGTCGAGAATATTTAACATCTTACCCACAGCACACTGCAAGCGTGCAAAGTTACTGCCCCCTGTGACACTTGGAACCATCTTCATCAGTACAAGGCGCCTCATTGTTGTCGCTGTTACAGGTGCTAGAAACATTCTGACGTTTTTCCAGACCTCAAGAAATAAGTGAGTAATTATTAGACCTTAAAAGACATCGAATGAAATCTACTCAGCTGCCTCAGAAGTGTCAGCCTCGAAACCTGGAGATCCTGAATTTTAAAGTAATGTAGTACGTCATTGTCTGATATGCAGATTTGGGTAATTAGTAAAAACCCATGTGCTGACACCACACCCCCTGGTCATAAACATGCCAATCAGCTGTATAAACCTGTCATACTGGTACATGAAGCAGGTTCACACTCAGCTCACACACATATACTTATTGCTTAGCTGTTCTTTCCTAATTGCAAATCTTTCCAGTTCTCATACCCAGGTTGATCCCCCTGTTACAGACCCTACTTGCCTCCGACTAAACTGCCTCATCTTGCCCCAGACAAAACTTTTGCCTTTCCTTGACTGACACAAGTTTCACTAGACTTGTTGGAGTATTATGACCATTGGAAGGTAGGTCTACAATAAAAAGGATAATTGAAAGAAAGAAGGACGAGACCACAGAGACCTGTCGGAGTATTGTGGGCTAAATGAAACAAGGTTTTAGGATCGCTACCCCCTCCCACTCATCTTTTCAGCCTTTGAATTTCTCCAGGGGACCACAATTTTCACCAAACTCAATCTCCAGAATGCATACCACTCGGTCTGGATTCTTGAAGACGACAAGTGGAAGATAGCACTTACTATCTTGAAAATGTTCATTTCGTCCTAATGTATATATACGAAGACGCGTAGATGCGCCAACCAGGAAGTCCTGACAGCTCTGATGAAGGCTGGAGTGACAGCTGAAACAGTCAGTAAGGTAGGATTAAACATCCTAGTCAAATCTGTCTACCAAAAAGAAACTTTTCAGATATATGGCATTTACTATAGCTGGGCGGATAATTGCATATTACAGGGGAATTGTTCACTTGTGGATAAAAGCACCAAAATTGGCACACATACTCCTTAGATGTTGCTCTTTTGAGAAAACCATCTGGCCAAATGAAAATTCAAGATGGCGGCAATTTTTCAAGATGGCCACCACTGAATATACAATAATATTGCATTTCGCCATAGAATCCCAAAAACTTGTCCTATTTGAATGATCTTGGTATCAAATTATACATTTATCACTATGTAGAATCCACATTTGGACCCATGGGCTTACTCAGTGGCTGCCTTGTACCATATTTTAGTCCTGGAATCCTAATATTCTGCTAAATATGAGGTTTACATTACGTCTGACTGGGGTAAAATGACTAGTAGTCTATATAAGTGTTGTTAGAGGTTTAGTGTGTGTGTGTGTGTGTGTGTGTGTGTGTGTGTGTGTGTGTGTGTGTGTGTGCGCCTGCCACATTGTGTCTGAGTTTAAAAAAAAATCCACACAAAAAAACATGCTTGACTTGTCAGCACACAAACTTTCTGGCTGATCAGACAGCATGTGTGGGCTCACCAAATGTGGTGATTGTGACCAAGGAAAAAGATGCTATCAGCAACAGCACTATCAGTCTGGCTGGGGTGGCACCATGCAGTCATGAAGAAGCTGACACCCGGATCTTTGTGCATGCCAGGCATGCCACAGAAGCAGGCAGCGAGGTCATCATGGTCAAAGCCAANGACACAGATGTTGTCGTCATTGCAGTCAGTGTTCTGGAGGCACTTCAGGAGCTCGGTCTGCAGCAGTTGTGGGCTGCCTTTGGCCAAAGACAGAACCTGAAGTGGATTCCTGTTCATGACCTCTGTTGTACTCTTGCAGAAAAGAGCAAAGGGATGCTCTTCTTCCATGCATTCACAGGCTGTGATATTGTTTCAGCATTCCGTGGCAAAGGGAAAAAGTCTGCTTGGCAAACCTGGAATGTTTGTGATGAGGCTTCCAGTGTCTTCAGTAAACTCAGCCATTACCCACCTGTACTGGACGATGAAGACCTGAAAACCCTGGAGAAGTTTGTGGTCATGATGTACGACAGATCCAGCACAGCTGAAGGTGTCAATGATGCGAGGTTGGACATGTTTGCTCGGAAGCAGAGGCCATACAAAGCCATTCCTCCAACCTGATCAGCACTGAAGCAACATGTCATGTGTGCATCCTACCAAGCAGGCTGCATCTGGAGTCAGTCAACAGTATATCAACCAGAAACGCAGACTCCTGCTAATTGGGGCTGAACCAAGAAAGGAGATCTGTGGCACATTGTTTGGACAGAGCTCCCGCCAATTGCAGAGAGTTGCCAGCAGCTGACCAAGTGTGGATGCAAGTTGGAATGCTGTGGTCAATGCAAATGCTACTGCTTTTGGTCTGACCCGCACGGCACTGTGCAGCTGCATGTGTGAGGTTTAAAAGCGCTGTAGTATAGGCCTACTCATCCAAACAGCCCAACATGTAACAAAAAACAAAAAAGAAAAGAAAAAAAAAGAAAAAGAAAGAAAAAGACAAAAAAACCAACCCTGCCTTGGAGGGATCATCACCTTATCATGGTCGGCAGTTTGTGTGTCTCCATGACCCCTAGAGCTATGTCAGCTGGAGTATTGTCCTCCTGGCAGGGTCACCCACGCCAAACAGCTCGAAGGGTAGAGACCAGACAAAGAGTGATCCCATGTGATACCATGCATTTTAGGCAGGTTAGACGTGACATGAACATCAAATTTAGCTGAATATTAGGTTTCCGGGACTGATATAGGTGTGTGCAGTGAGGACACACCCCCTCACTGCACCCCCCACCCCACACACACACTAAACCTCTAACAACACTAAGATAGATTACCAACCATTGTACTCGAATCGGACATAATGTAAACCTCATATTTAGCAGAATATTAGGATTCTGGGACTACAATATGGTACAAGGAAGCCACTGAGTAAGTCCATGGGTCCAAATGTGGATTCTACATAGTGATAAATGTATAATTTGACACCAAGATCATTCAAATAGGACAAGTTTATGGATTTTATTGCGGAATGCAATATTACTGTATTTTCAATGATGGCCATCTTGAAAAATTGCCGCCATCTTGAATTTTCATTTGGCCAGATGGTTTTCTCAAAAGAGCAACATCTAAGGAGTATGTGTGCCAATTTTGGTGCTTTTATCCGCAAGTGAACGATTATTACAGTTATCTGCCCAGCTACTAGTCCCACTGGCCAGTGTCATGTAAAGCATTTTGGACTCTGCTGTTTTCCAAGTGCTGTTAAACAAGTCCTCCACAACATGCTCCATGGGTTTGTCTTTATGTACAGTTTTGCCCAAAAGTTTACACCCCCCAGCAGAATTTCTGATTTTTTTGGCCTTTTCTCAGAAAATATGGATGATAACACAAAATCCTTTGTCACTCTGTCAATGTCTGAAGACATTTATGGAAAAAAATTAGTTTACTCTTTTTTTAACCATAATGACAACAGAAACTTCAAAAATGACCCTGTTCAAAAGTTTACACCCCCCAGTTTTTAATACCTTGTATTTCACCCTTTAATATCAATAACAGCTTGAAATTCTTTGTGGTCGTTGTGGATGAGGGTCTTTATTATCTCAGATGCTAAAATCGTCATTCTTCTTGGCAAAAAGCCTCCAAGTCCTGTAAATTCTTGAGCTGTATTGCATGAACTGCAGGTTTGAGGTCTCCCCCCACTAGATCGATGATATCAAGGTCAGGAGACTGAGATGGCCACTTTAAAACCTTCACTTTCTTCTGCTATAGCCAATGGCAGGTCCACTTGGCCTTGTGTTTTGGATCATTGTCATTTTGGAACATCCACATACGTCCCATGCACAGCTTCTAGGCTGATGAGTATGAATTTTCCTTCAGTATTTTCTGATAACATTCATCTCTCCATTAGTTTGGACCAAGTTTCCTGAGCCTTTGTAGCTCACACATCCCCAAAACATCAGTGATCCACCTCCGTGTTTCACAGTAAGAATGGTGGACCTTTCATCATCGGCCTTGTTGACTCCTCTCCAAATGTAACGTTTATGGTTGTGGCCAAAAAGTTCAATTTTGGTCTCATCACTTTGAATGACTTTGTTCCAGAAATTTTTAGGCCTGTGCTGTTTGGCGTATTATAAGTGTGATATTTTGTGGCATTTGCGTACAAATAGCTTTCTTCTGGCGACCCGACCGTGCAGCCCATGTTTCTCCAAGTGTCTCCTTTTTGTGCATTTTGAAACATCCACCCCAATTTTTTTCAGAGTCCTGTTTTACAGCTGAAGTTATTTGAGGGTTTTTCTTTGCATTTCGAACAATTTTCCTTGCAGTTGGAGCTGAAATTTTTGTTGGGCTGCCTGACCATGGTTTGGTTTCAGTGCTTCTTAGCATCCTCAATTCCTTGGATATCTTTTTAAATCCTTTTCTTGTTTTGTACAGTTGGATTACCTTTTCTCGCAGATCCTTAGACAATTCTTTTGCTTTCCCCATGACGCAGAAACCAGAAACTTAACGCAGCACTGAGTGAAAGATGCACATGTCCGTCAGGAGATCAAAAACTCACTGAGCTTTTATACACACACACTGATTGCAAGCTAACAGATCACAGGTGGGGATGGTTACCTTTAGTAGACATTCAAACACATTTGTCTCATATTTTGTGCATTTATCAGGCCAAAATCACCAGGGGGCATAAACTTCTCTGTGGGGTCATTTTTGAAGTTTCTGTTGTCATTATGATTTAAAAAGAGTTAACTATTTTATTTTAATAAATGTCTTCACCCAACCACTTACCATGAGTGATGGAAAGGATTTTGTATTATTGTTCATATTTTCTGAGAAAAGGCAAAATATCAGAAATTCTGCTGGGGGGTGTAAACTTTTGGGCATAGACTGAAATGTGCTTGACAAACCCTAACTATGAAAAAAATAAACACACAACACAATTAATTAAAGAAATACACAAAAAATTGACTTTATTTCAAGTTTATTTTGAAACGCCCAAGCATTGCTCATATTTGTGATATATTTTTATCTAAATTCACCGAATTCACCTTCATTAGAGAATATTTCAGTCACCTGTCCCAACTCAGGTGAAGGAGTGAGAGAAGAGAAAGAAAGCAAAGTGATCAGTAACAAAAGTTATCTTAGTTAACTCAGATTAAATTTCAAAAGAATCTGTGAAATCAGAAACTGATACTCACCTTTTCTTCTCCTCACATCCTCAACAAAGTTATTCTAGTCTATTCTATTTCACTCTAGTCTAGTCTTGTCTATTTTATTCTCATCCACCTCTGTGAATGAGTAAAAAGGGTAAAGTGGAGAGAAGTGATGTTTAGTAAGAAGAATCAACTCTGAAGAGAAAACAGTGAATGTTCTGTGAGTAAAAACTAAAGTCACAAGTTGGAGATGAAGCTGGTTCTCACCTTCTTTGTCCTCAGCGGCCGACAGGAACTAAAGCAACAGAAAGAGAGAGAAATACAAACGTTAGTCAGACGTCCAGATCATCTTGACGATCTTTTCTGTTCTCACTGGTTTGTAGTTTCACAGGCGATGTTCTCAAATAAGAACAGAGTGAGAAAAGTTAATGATCAGTAAAAACAGATACAATGAAAGAATAAACTGATTTTACAGACTTTAACACAGAACTGTCTTCATTTCTACATCAGTTAAAGGATGATACAGTTATTGTGACAAACTGAGACCAGACAAAAACCAAGATTTCATCTCCTCTAACAAGAATCTACTGGATATAAAGCAGCTTTATATCCGAGCACTAATACAGAAAAGAAAAGATCTAAACATACACTCTGATGTTGAGAAGGAAAACAGTCAAATCTCACCTTCAACATTTTATTTACATGTTAGAAGCTTTTACTTACTTTCTTCCTCTGCGGTGAATCTCAGCCGCTCAGGAGGAAGAGAGAGAGAAATACAACAGTTAGTAAGACTGACTAAACTCTTTGAATGAAAATACACAAACACATCCTTTATAATATTTACTGTTTCTCTTTGGAAATAATGAACAAACAGAAATGAACCCTCTGATGCATGAATTATGAAAATCTGTATCAGGATTTTTCCCTTGAGTGTTTTTATTTGTCTTAAAGCAGACAAAAAAAAGTTTTACATTTTTTTTCCCAAATATTTGTAACTGAGCATTCAATATAAAACAGTGTGAACTTCATGTAAATATTATCTTTTTTTTTTATAGCTTGCGAAACATTTTAACTCTCTTCCATCCATTTTAGCACTGGTCCTGATCCT
The DNA here is from genome assembly GCA_008086565.1 of Thalassoma bifasciatum. Classification (NCBI taxonomy): domain Eukaryota; kingdom Metazoa; phylum Chordata; class Actinopteri; order Labriformes; family Labridae; genus Thalassoma; species Thalassoma bifasciatum. The sequence goes on from RPOG01001301.1 coordinate 135,350, forward strand.
ACCAAACCTGACTGATGGTTCCTGGGGGTGGTACAGGATCAGTGTTTTTTTCAGTGTTGCACAGGAGTACGTTGGACAGATGAGGAGGAGCAGGTTGGACAATAGGGGGCGCTGTTCAGCCACGTTTGGGTCCTGCAGCTGCCACATCACCAGTTTAAAGTTTCTGCACATCTGCAACTCCAGAGGCCGATTCTAGTGCTGTGATTTCCTCCACACATGTGTGGCTCGTTGGTCTAGGGGTATGATTCTCGCTTAGGGTGCGAGAGGTCCCGGGTTCAAATCCCGGACGAGCCCAGTTTTGTCCCCAGGTAGTCATAAGAAAATCCAGGAGATAATTCACAAACTAATTTGAACTCAAAATAAAGAAGAAAAGCCAAACTTCCACTATAACAGTTGAGTTTATTACAGATGTTTTCCTCCTGACTGTCTAACAAGTGAAGTTTTCATGCAGCTGTTTTAGAAGACAACCAGCTTTAAACCAGAGTGTAAAAGTCAAAATAATTAGCATGGATCTTGTGACAGATGGATGTCACTTATTTGATATTTTAGACTTGATATAACTCTCAAATCTTGCATTTACAGTGAGTGCTTACAATTTGATTTTCAGAGCCATCAGCCAGTCTGTCTTCCTCATCATCGACCTGAAAATCATAGACGGGAGTTGAATTAATGTGTCCTACTATTAGATGGATTCAAAGCATTAACTTTATATTGTTGGTCCACAGGGGGCGTCTGCAGGGCTGGCAGCCTGAGAGGATGGGTGACTGCTCTCTGGGAGTCAAGCTCCTGACAGAGCAGCTGTGTTCTGAGCTGAAACCCTCAGGTGAACAGGTGGTTTGAAGTGTTTAAGAACACATTAGTCATGTTGTATTTCTCTTCCTCTCACCCTGTCTCCTCCTCAGATCAGGCGGCTTGTGATGTTTCCTGCCTGGAGGATTGGATCTTCAGAGTATCTCAGGTGTCGTTGTACCTGGAGATGCTGGTAGCTGACCTGTCAAACCTCAGTTTCAGGGTGAGAAAAGATCCTTTTTATTTCAGGTTAACCACATTTAGACTTTACATTTAACCTGATCTTTGACCAAGGCCGACATCTAAAACCCGTGTCTAGCGGGGCTGGTTAGCCCCTGCCCCTGGCTGCCGGGGACCCCTACCTCGCAAAGTTGGGGGACTGCCTCCCGCCTGCCCCTGCCTCCTCTCGCTGCCCCCTCCTTGGCTGGTACGTAGCTGTCTCTGGGATGGTCTGGCTGGGCTCTGCGCTCTGTCATAGCTGCCGGTTGCCCGGCGCTGGGGGCCCTCTAGGTGTGTATCCGGTCCCTGGAGGCAGCAGGACTACAGCTGCATGTTCACTCCCTGGCATGATCACTCAACACCAAACACAACTCAACTCTTATAATCTGCATTCACACCCATGCAGCTGCTTGTGTAGGTAAGTATGTGTGTATACATATGTTCCTGTGCATAAAGATTTATAATTGTTATTGCTGTGCTCATTGATTCTCATGATCTCTCCAGTTCATCTCTTCACAGGTGCTCCTAGAGATTGTTGTGTCAAAGACCTCGGGATACTGTGTTTCTTTTTTTTTGTCTGCTGTTTTTCTTTTTCTCCCCTTGTTTTTTTTGCAGGATCAGCTGCTGGTTTTGGATCTCCTGTCTGCGTTCACTCGTCCAGTTGTTGTGGTTGTTCTCTTCTGTTGTTTTATTGTTTATCTCTCCCTCTCTGTCTGCTCTTTCCCTCTGTCACTATCCCTCATCTGTTTTCACCCTAGTCCATTCAGGCAGTAACCTTTAACCCTGGCAATGTACAGAAAAAAGAAATTACAAAACACTCATAAAAAATGACATTTAAAACTTAAGGAGAGCCTTATACACAAACGGCTCCTCTTGGCAAAGTAAAATGTGTTCTGCAAAATACGGCAGCCGGACCATAATTCTGTTGTTGTGATGCTGAACAGGACAAAAAATAAAAAAATAAAAAAATAAATAAAACAGGTAACCTGTGTTTCAGCCACAAAACACTGAATGTGTCACAACTGAGTGTTTTGTGTTTGGTTAATGAAGGATGTAAGCGAAAGTTGGTTTATAATCATGTGGTGAACTGTACTTTCCTTTTATTCAGGGTCAGATCAGGTTTGATGTGATAAAATCAACACAGAGAGGAAGTTAAACCACTTGTTTGAATATTGTGAGTTATTAATTGACTTTTCTGTAACATCTGTGTAATTTGTATGTGATTTGTGTGTGTAGGTGACTCCAGATGCTTCCTGTTCACGGTGTTTCCTACACTGAGAGTTTATACAGCAACAGGATACAACCAACACTTCATGTACCTCAACCAGAACCAGCAGACCATGCCAAACAGACTGGTGAGCCTGAGCTCATTAAACACTGGAGGAACATCATAGCAGATGCAGAATTTTTTTGCGATTTGAATGCAAAAAAAGATGAATGGTGAAATAATAAATGTTTCTGAGCAGAGATGTTTAATGAGGTTAAAGCAGCTGGAGGTTCTCACAGCAACAAACAACAGAGACACTGAGGAGAGTGATGCTTTTATTTCAGTTAACTTGAAAATGGGAAAAATTTCTGTTTAAAAGGATGTTGTCAAAGTTTTATAACTGATTTCAATGTCAAAGCTCCTAAACATGCAGACCACTTTATTCTTGATGAGGGTCACCAACTTTTCAGCACAAAGAGAGTTAGCTGAGTGAACCTTTGTTTTTGTTGAAACATCTGCTGTTTTAATTTCTATATTTGGGCAGATTTTTTAGCCTGGTTTTTAAAAAGTTAAATCAGTGGGTCTAATGCAGTGATTCCCAACCTGTGGGTAGTGGCCCCCTGGTGGGCCGCCAGATCATTTCTAAAATAGTGTGATTTTTAAAGGGGGTAATGATATAAAGATAAAAGTATAAAAAATAATGTTTCAAATGTTAAAACTCAGTCATTGACTTTTTAACATATTTGGAAAACTGAGTTGTGTGATACTTCAATCAGGGGGAAATTTTGCACATCAAGAATGATTTCTTTTGTCTGTAAAACCTGTAGAGGAGCTCACAAAGTTATCACCTCTGTTCTATGACTTCAGTCCACGGCAGCTGTCATGTTTCACATTTTGTGAGTTAAATATCTGAGCATCTGCTTGAAAGATGTCCAAATAAGGTGAAAAACTTTCTGCTTAGTCTCTCATCCAGCCTTTAGTGTGATGTGATCAGGTTTTTAAAAGAAGACCTTCCTGTGAAGATGACATCTCTTTAATACCTAAAGAAGTCACCTTCAATAGTGACTCACTCACTCCTGCTGTTAGACCTGTTAGGATGTGGTTTTCAAAGTCAAAATGACCTCACATCCCTCTCAGTCTGATAAGTGTGATACCACAGGAAGAATTCTATCACCTCTGGTAGATTTAATGCACCACAGCACGTGAGCAGTGACGAGCAGATGGGCACTGTGGTGATGTGACATGGAAATGCTTAAATTTTTTTACATTATTGTACAGACACTGTCCGCTATGCAGTGTGCTTATCTGTGTGTGTATGTGCGTTTTTGTGTGTTGTGAGTAGGTGTGTGCACACGCATCGGGGTGGAACTCTGACGTGTGTAATTCAGAGAGAGACAGAGATGATATCCTGTCATGTGAATAAGGTAGAGAGACTGAGAGAGGTAACTAAATTACTCATTACTCTGGTGCTATTTGGAAAATATTATCTTGAACTTAAGTAATTCAACGATAGGGGAAACGCTGCTTCTCTCTGAATAATAATCGACATAATGATTTCTTTTGGTGTTTCAGTTTTCAGCCTTGCTTTGCTCATTTTCAGATTTCAGTTTCGGCCAAGCATTTTCATCTTAGTTCATCTGTACATTGTACACTGTACACACTGAAGGACAGGTGAGTTTTGATTTCATCAACTTGTCATGGCGGAACAGGGATGTTTGAGCACAATCAGGGACTGATTTTTACAATAATCAGCAAAGCAAATTGTCCACAAATGTAGCATTCATGTGTAACTTCCACAGTTAATAACTATGTCAGCTAGTCATATGAAATGTGCCCTCTTTGAAAACATTTTGGACCTCCAATTGATAAAACTGTGTGGCAGTAATATCAAACTCCTCCACATAAACTTACCTCCTCTCACTATTTCAGGGGGAGGAGGCTGATGGCAAAAGGAGCATCCTGGATGCAGATCCTGAAGTCCAAGCTATGATGGAAATGTCAGGAAAGACTCTGCACAGTCAGGGCCTGAGGGAACCTGAGGACGACCAGTAGGAGTGACACACACACCTGAAGACAGACTTAAACAAACTGACTGTACTGGTTCAGAGAAGATCTGGATCAGACACAGCTGGTCCTCTTTACATCTGACTGAAAAACACATCTTTAGTCTTTAGTGATGAGACTTTCTCTGGTGTTTACACCAATCAGCTGCTGGCTAAGTGAGACACTATCAATCATGGGTACAGATTTTTATCATTTCAATAACTGACAGCCATGAGTGCTGATGATTTTCAGACTTTCTCCTCTGATGCTTTGATTAGGAAAATTTTTCTCGAGTTTAAATTTTGGGAATGTGACCAGAAACAGTCACTTTCCCAGCAGCAGCCCTGCTTTATAAGCGTGCAGTGTTTCATCCAGAGACCATGCAAAGACAAACTCAGTTCATCAACCTGTGACTGAAATCTTCTTCTCTGGGTTCAGATTCTCATTATAAATTCCCAGTTTAATCCAATAAATTCCTGTTTCTTATAATACATGTGGAAACTTTCCAACTTTGCAGTTCACAGATTTTTGAAACCCTGTTGCCCAGTGAATCAAGTATTTTGTGGTTTGGAGACTTGAAGTTTCTCTCTCATATTATATTTCCTTTGGTGAACTTTGGTAATGAGCTCTGCGTCTCTTCATGTGGGAATGTAAAGCTTCCAAATGCCATCATACACAGCCATGGTGAGTTCTATATAGAGAGATCTATAACCACATTCATAAAAACATTCATCTCCCAGGCCTTGTTCACCCCCACCAGCTCTCATGTCTCACTATCATGCAAATAACTGAGGCAGGTTACACATGCAAATCTGATCTACACTGACAGCTCTTCACACTGCGCATGAGGGACACAGCTGCAGAAAGACTCTTTGTTACTTCTGCTTCATCATATTTTGCTGAATTTCCTTTTCTCTAAACTGTCTTTACTCCTTTGGTGGAGTTTAATCATCTAAACAGTTTCATTTTTTATCAAAAGTCTACTGCATGTTTGCAAAAGTAGCAAGAGCCTCTTCACTGACAAGGAACACACCAGCAACCAGATATCATTTGATAATAGTTTATTGATTTCACTGGAACAATAATTCTCAATTTGAAGCCTTTCTGTCTGAAACAGAAAGAAAGGAATGGGTGAAAAAATGAATGGGGAAGGAGAGGGTCTGGTTTGAGTTCATAAGAGTCCCATTGAAGCACAGTTGTGTCCTGCTCCTGAAACTTTGCTTTACAGAAGGACTCTGGACTCTATCGCAAATGTGTTTCCAAAAAAGCCAGAATCTTCCTCCAAGAATCTTCCTGAGCAGCAGCATGTGGAGCGCAGTGACCTCCCCACTTAACATACACTAAAATAAAACACACATATCAGCTGCTTATGGGTGCGTGAATTGGGTGCATAAGGTGGTTCGATCAGGTGACCAGCACCAGGATAAGACGGATGAGTGAACAGATGGGATTTATCTGCTGCGTTCAGGGTCTCTTCTATCTAATGAGGGAGAAATCAGTGTTTTACCAAAGCATAAATCAAAAAGCATAAACAATAACACGTGTGGATCAAAGTCCAGTACAAGAATATTAAGCTGGAGAATCAAGTAACAGTACACGCTATGAAAAGTTTCACATTGACACTGTGACTTACCAAGGCGTGCATTTGTTTTAGAGAACAGATCTTCTTTAACTGTCTTTGTTCAACACAACTTTCCCCATGACGCAAAGCAATCAAGTCATGTGTTTATTTGTAAGGTGACAACAGTTAAACTTTATGAACTCATTTTGTAGTTTAGTGCTCAGAAAGTGAGCAGATGATCTGTTGAGTCTTTCTTACAGCTCGGTGCTCTGAGACATGTCAGTTGTTATGATGTGTCCTACCAGTGCTCATGTACCAACTCCAACCTCACCAAGCAGAGCAAACATAACCTGACTCTTCATTTTATTGATAGGCTCTCAGATTTGAACAGATCACTGCAATAAAACTGCTGCATGCGGGTTGGAATGAACATTGGCACAAACAGTTTAGCTCCTGTTTTAGCCTGAGAATGTCATCACAGGTACTCTGGGTATCTATGTCTTAAATGGATTCATGTTTCTCTGGAAAGTTCAAGCACAGATACTGAAAAGTAGTTTTATAACGTAGCTAAGTCTGGTTTGTACAATCTCATATTAACTTGTGGATTATGAAGAGACAGATATACTGAGAGAAATTATTTCAGGATGTTGATGTGGATCATCTTTAATGTTGAAGAAATCCTTTAAAAAACAACTCGACCTACCAAGTCTGCAACCTCTTTGCTTGGAAAAGTTTGGTCATCTTGACTCATAATGTACATCGCTGGACACTCCACATCTTCAACCTGTAATACACAAAATGCAAACATTCTCCCCCTGACATGAAACACACAGTTATTGATGGATTAGATTGTATTTAATGTGTGTATATGTATGTGTGAAGAGCCTCTTCATCACGTATAAAGCCCTTTATAACCTTGTCTCCTTGTGCCTGACCCACTGTCTCAAACTCTGCTCCCCATATCGTCATCTCCCATCATTATTTGAGACACAGCTTTGGCCTTTGCCACCCAAGCTCTCTGAACTTTCTTCCTCTAAATGTCTGAAAGGGGACGTTCATTTCTGAATGGCTCTTAAATTGACTCTCACCACTTAGTGACCTCAAGCCACAGCATTTCCAACAAACTGAAGGTGGTAAAGTAGAGAAACAGGTCGTGGAGACAGAATAATAGAGTGCTAATGTAACCTGTGTGGGCTCTGCATTGTGCTGTTTGTCTTAGTGAAGAGACGACCGACACCAGAATACCTCTTGAAGTTGTTTAATCTGTTTTACACACAGAACAGAGTCTCAGTGTGACAGAGATACAGGAGTCTGCTCCTCTCCCCAGAGACAACAGGAGAAAGGGCAACAGTGACAAAGCCAAACATTATAGGAACACTGTAAAAAATAAATAAATTAATAATCAAACCGCCCCTGCACGGACACATGAGCATATTCGCTAGATCACAGCATGTATCTGTAAACTAGTCTTAAATAATTGTAACTTCAATGTATAATAAAAGTAGAAATAAAATCTACACAGATAACATATTAAACAATATATTAAAGGGGACACAGACAACAAATTAATACATGAAAAATGAGGAAGCCTAAACAACAAAAACCTACATCTCTGCTTATACAGTTAAATCCATATCCATCCAGTTGAAAATCTATTCCTCATCTGCACTGTGCTATGCTTCTGATATGGCAATTATTTTAAATGGCTCTCTAAATGTATGTACCTGTAAGAAGTATTTTAATATTAAGATATTATTATAATGCAGTGATTCCTAACCTGTGGGCCACGGTCCCCTGGTGAGCCGTGAATGTGTTGCAAGTGGGCCGCCAAAATATTTCCAAAGTAGCATAATTTTAGTGGGGTGTAATCATATGAAGATACAAAATACAAATAAATAAATAAAGATACAAATATAAAGAATCATACTTTAAGTGTTAAAACTCAGTTACAAACTCTGTTAGGAAATTTAAAATGTTCAGATATTCATATATAAAAAATGTCCGCTAGGGAGGGATGTTGTGGCCAATAGGTAACATGACCTGATTTAAACTTGACAACAACCTAATAAGTGATTTAAAAAATGTCATAAAACCCAAAATGTAATGACTTTTCAAAAATGTAACACAATGCAGAAACGCTACAAAAAAAAAAAAAAAAAGTATGATAAAAGCCAAATGTAATGGCTGACTCACACTGTAACAAGCTGTACATTTTGGGCGAAATGTTATTTTGTTTTGGGCACAGAATCTGATACATTATTGACTTGTTATCATATTTTGGGTTTATAATAATAATAATAATAATAATATAATAAAAATAATAATAATAATACAATTTATTTAAAAGCGCCTTTCTGGGCACTCAAGGACACTTCACAGCAAAGGCAAAAGCAGAGATTCACAACAAAACAGTTGAAACATAACTAAGTTACAAAGGTTCAAAGGAAAAAACGGTGGGAAAGGTTTTATTTACAGGGTTTTATCACATTTTGGGTCGCTGTCACAAACAGGGCTCTAATAACGCATTTCATATCCTCCATATTTATTGGGTCGGTGGCCCTCAAACATTTTTGTGACTTTAAAGCGGGCCCTGAGTTGTAAAAGGCTGAGAACTACTGTTATAATCGAAGCAGCTGAGAGTCCAAAGCCTTTTCCTCGTGTCTGTGCCTCACACTGGTGCAGCTCTGTGCGTCCTGTACGTCAGGCTCCTTCTCTCAGCCTGACACACTCACAGGCTCACGCGCACACATATACACAGATTCGGGCTCGTGCGGCTGTTTTATTATTCTGAATAACTTCCTGGCAGCTCGGTGTCAGTTAAAAGTCCCCTCTCACTGTGTTGCTCCGGCTCGTTTGCATAGATACAGTCCTTGCTTCCGGACTTTTTTTTTTTTTTATAACGTGTAGACGACCATGCACATAATGCAAGTTAACTTTTACTTCCTTGTACACGGAGATAGAGGAACTGACCCTTTTGCTGCTGCTGGCCTTTCTGTCAACACTCTGCATCCTCCCCAGCTTTATTCCAGCACAAACGGACATGAGCAGCTAGAAACAGGTTCACGGAGCTGAAAGGGATCGATTTCATCTGTGAGGTGAGTTCAACAAGTTATTAAAATGTGTTTTAGTTCATGCGAGTTTGACCGTGGTGACCGTTGAACGAGGAGTGGGGAAATCCGCTTTTTCTGGCGGGGTGACAGGCAGCTTCATACAGCTCTTCACAGTCAGTCAGTCAGTCCACTATACAACAGACAGACACCTGCTGCTGAACCATTCACTCGTCACATGTGCAGTTTTAGGCTCCAACTTTGCCAAAATAACTGTCCATCGTGAATGCATCTCTGTATCAACAAGAATGAGACGATTTTGTTTCTGGTTTGAGCTGAGAGTGCAGAAAAGTTGAGTAAAAGCTTCTTATTTGATATGAAACTTCACTCTCATATGCTGTTCTGTCAGGCTTCATGCTGTCAGAGTTATAATCCCACCCCATACATCATTTTCCTCTGACTTCTAACAATTCTAATGTTTTTAAACCCTAAAGAGACATTGAATCAGTTTTGTGGTTATTTTGCTTCACTGTCCCCCCTGACATGTCCTCAGATTAGTGAAGTCATGTTACAAGTCTGTTGTGTTCAGAGATGTCTTATACTGGCTAGAGCCTGACTGATATGGGATTTTTGGGGCCGATGCTGATACCAATACTGGGGGCAAAAGAAAGCTGATATCAGATATATCGGCCAGTATGCCACATATCTGCTGATGAATGAAATAAGAACATTGATCTACACAGGATAGAGACTGTACATGAACACAAATTGTTATAATACCAGAAATATGATTTTGGGTATGACACAGCAACGTTAAAGCGCTGGATTATAGTCTTTTATTAGACAAAGCTAGATGTGTATTGACAGGAGCATTTATCTCTGTTTATTTCACAAAAAAGCATCTTGCTCAATGTTCGAACACCATATCACAGTCTTAAATTAGGTAAAAGTGGACGTTTGAATGAACAGTAGCATTTATCATTGGCAGAGAGCAGCATGCAGCCTGACACAGACACACAGGAGCAGGGACGACACTATCACACAGAAAAAAATAGTTTATGCATCGGCTACACAATGGCCGATGTTGATTAATCGGTCGGGCTCTAATATTGGCTTCAGATTTACTCTGCATTGTCTGTTCTGACTGATTATAAAGTACAAGGTGTAAACTTGTCTACTTATTTTATGTTTTCTCCATTTTAGTGAAGACGTTCCAAACATTTTCACATATATTTAGCAATTGCTTTTGAAATACATGGTATGATAGACCCTATTCGCATAAAAGTGCACATCTTTTTTTGAGTAGAAAAAGCAGGAATTTTGATAATTTTTCTCCACTTTGGTTGTTATTAGATGTACACATGATCATATGATGGGTTTATGTCGAAGTGTAGGCAAGATATTATTTGAAAATCATTTCAATTTTTTAATGGCATCAAGCTGCTTTAGATTTTACTTTAATAAAAAATAGTTGTAAATAGGGCTGGAAGATATATCGTCATTGTATCGGTATCGAGGTATGAAAAGTCAAGATGTTAATATCCCAGAATTTATTATATAAAAGATGTAGATTTTCCCAGCTCCTCCTGCATGTAAAGCTGAGACAGTCTCATTATTATTTGTGACTTTTAATGTTGATGACTGACAGCGAGCTCTGATCAATTAACCCAGCTTTCCACATCCTGTTATATTATGATGCTTTTATTTTCCTGAAAAATGCTTAGTTTTCTGTAATCCTAGAGTCATATTGTATTGCATCAATATTGAGATATGAAATTTTGTCTATATTGTTCAGCCTAGCCATAACTAACTTTAAACGCAAGTAACATACCATGGAACCTCCCATGTTATGTAAAGAAAATGACAAAAAAATCAGGTCAAACTGGCTCAAAGACAACAGGAGGGTTAGAGCCCTCCACCAGCCGTGGTTCAGATGTCCACAGTCGTTTTCTTTCATGGTAGGTTCTGTATAGTGCTGCTTGCAAAACCAGGAACTCTTCGGAGAGATTTGAATAGTTAGCTAAAAATTAACAGTGAGGCTGATTCGAGGTCATTGATACACAATACTTTAAAAGAAGGATCACAGCTACATTACGTGACTCCTAACATGTCCTGCAGGTTCACCCAAAGCAGGTTTTTTAGATCAATGATACAGATATTCGGCAGAAACTTTACCTTCAGCACTTTCTCTCTTCTTTGACATTATATTGTCAATGATCATTATGACTCACAGTGGAAAACAAGAATCTGAAAGAAAATGCAGTCTGACACATCAGCATCCCCCCAAAACTCTGCTACAGACCAGGCTTCGCTCCTCCCCGGCTTGCAGACTGCAGAGTGAAGCAACTTAAAAACTCTATCAGAATGTATATTTGACAATATTGAACAGCGATTAAGCTGTTCCATCTGTTTACAACATATTCTACCTCTATTTTCCATCTCTTTTTAGTATTAAATATATTTCAATAAATGTACCTTATTTTGAAATTGAGACACCTACCTTTTGTTGCCACTGTGTCATTTTTATGATGTAAATTGAGGTAACAAAAGCAGCATCTGTCCCAAATATTGACCCAAGGAAATCATCAGCCTGTATCAGTCATCTCTGATGGGATGATGGTGATTTAATGGTGATGAAAAAAAATGATATAAGCATTTAGTCACAATAATCCACATCGTTTGATTCCTAATCTTGAGTTTCTTTCACTGGTTCATAGGGACCTTAAAGGCTCAAATTAAAACTCCTGATTAGTGAAACTTCCTTGAATTGAAAGAGCCTTAACTTTGCTTTTCCTGAAGTCATCAAAAAAATTTAGAGGAATAATTAGGAATTTTTGGATGAAGCTTATCATTGGTCATGGGCTTGCTTAAAAAGTAGCTCCTGAGTTAATGAAGATGTTTATGAAAGCGTGATGACCTGTATCAGTCCTTACCCTGCAGCCTTGCTCATGTTTAAGTCAGCTTCAGCAAATATGAAGAATTGACGATATCCTTTAGTGCAGTATAGTTTAATTTATCCAAGAAAGTAATTCATCAGTTTCAGCCTGCAACATGTAAGTGAGGAAAGCTTAAACTTTTTTTTTCATTTGGAAGAGAGATAAAATATTAGTTACTATCAAACTGATGCAAACATACAGCCTACACTGCAATAAATGAAATCTTATCAAGTGTTTTTGGACTTTTTGCACTGAGTCTGGCATTTCCAAACGCAATTTTGGACCTGTAATCCGAAAAAAATAAAAAAGCAAAACATGACACCTTGCACACTGAATCAGATGCGTTTATATTTCTATTAAATGGATTGAGAAAAATGGATTTATCGAGCAGCAATGATGATTTTGTAGTTCTTTCACTTACTGAGAAAAAAAAAAAAAAACATGGGTCCATCAACTCCATGAAGCAAGACAGGAGCAAAGAGATTTTCACTTTCTCAATATTTTTATGTCAGTCTATGCCTGCTGGTACAGGTGCTGTGAAGTTATCCTGATCACTTCCAGGTGTATTTCATGTCATGTCAGTGGTCAAATGTTTCAGGTAGGCACGTGCACGCACTTACATAGAAAAAAAAGTCTTCGTTCATCATCCAAAAGTTGCCCGAAATGACACAAAAATTTGAAAATGGGGCATTGAAAGTAGCCTGTAATGTCCCTAAATATTCACACCTGAAATACACCATCTCTGCTCTGTTGTGTGTTAATTGTCAGCTCACACATGCTACGTGTTCAGTCCAGCAAGCTGCATGGCTGACAGGAAGCTGGAGTCACAGACCGAGGAGTTTCTACTCTTCTTACTCCGTTGTCCCTTTTCATTCATGTTGGACTGTGTAACCTCAAACTTACCGACTGACTGTCTGGTCATGTCCGTTTGTTGTTGTAGTCAAGATAAATACCATCCAGTTTTGACATAGCTTTTTTTTTTTTTTAAACTTTCTTTTTATTTTAATTTCAGGTTTACAAAACATAAAATAAAATACAACAAAACGAAATATAAGGGCGGTTGTTTAAGGCCAATCAATAGTACATAGCATTGTATATCATCTATACTGAAGAGGGGTTACAAGTGTTGATATAAGAGTTCAATTTTTTCCAGTATTTTGCCCAGTCATCAGCCCGTAGTCTTATGAAGAAGGTGAGTTTTTCCATAATGTATATTTCATTTACGATTGCAGTCCAGTCTTGTTTTGTTGGTGGATTTGTCTGCATCCAATTGCGTGTGATGGCTTTTTTACTTGCAGCCAAGATGATTTTATAAAGATATCTGTCCTGAGATTTGAGACCAGCTGGTGTTTTACAAAGATATAAGGTGACAAAGCAAGCTTCAATTTTAATTCCAAAAATGTGTCTCAATTCTTTTGCAAACTCTTGCCAGTTTTGACACAGTTTGAAAGTCACAGGCACTTTTTAGGTCGTTTCTGGGCACTACTTCCTGCAATAATTGATCTTTCCTCAGCTGAATTGAAATATCAAAGCTCTGGCACCAGCAAAACAAGGATTGCTGTGTATCAAGCACAACTTGCCGGACAGTAACAGAATGGGTCCAGTGTGAGTTGACTCATTGACTTGAATGGAAACCTATCTGATCAGACAGAGCAGATTCAGACCACAGATCTAACTGTTGTATTCAGGCTGTTATAAAAAAAAAATGGAGAGAAAAATGCTTTAGCATCATTGTGCAGGCATGACACACCAAGGGATCCTATTTATTTTTTGATGTGTCAATTTCGTACAAAGAAATTTACATGGTGTGCAAAGGCCTTCAATGTGTTATTTTGGAAGTGATTGTATATTGGATTTAGTATGAGCTGCATTCATCTGACGAGTATAGAAAAGGCTGTTTTTCGGAATCTTAAAAGCCTAAAAACTGGTGCCTGAATTATTGGAGAATATTGGGGAAAAAAATCTGCCCATAAGGAGAGAAAAAGATTACAGGTTTTGCTTCTTTTGTTAAGTCATTGCTCTCATTTTCAGAATATGATCAAGAACATTTTGCTCTGTTGTAAGAATTTTTTACAACTGACAAGCAATTAATGTGCTATTTTAGTCTTTGATATCTTGAATTAAGACTTTTTTTAACTTGTCAGGTGAATGTGGCTCATCTGACGTCCATTAAGATTATTGGATGACTTTAATGAGGAATAAACACTTGGTAAGATTTCAGCCTGTGCAGTGTGGTTAAGTCAGAATAATAGAAAACAGTCTTAAGGCTCATTACAAAGGTCAGACAGAGCTGCAGGGTTTTCATGAGAGAGACATGAAGTCTTACTTTATCTTGTCATATATGTGAAAGTTGTCTCTCTTGTGTCTTTCAAAAAACATCATCTTCTCTCCAAGCCTTTACATGCTTGCTAACTGAACACCGAGTCCGTTTTCTGCAGCTTTTGTTAGTTTTATCTTGAGATCGTGATGCACTTTTGACCCGGTAATTGACACTTAAAGAGAAAACATCTTATCTTTGTCGTGGATCATCTTTACATCCTTTTTCAACATAACAACCCCTGACTGCCTGTGTTGGTTTTGTGTCACAGTGTTTGTTTCATATGTTGCTGCTGTAAAAGTATGAAGGAATTTATTAGTCTATAGAAGGACAAAGTGGACCTGAAGGGACAGTCCCTTCACAGTGTGTGGGCAAAGGTTTCAGCTGAAAATGTGGAGGAAAAGTTCCGTTACTAGTTAATCATTCATCTCATTACAGAGCTCTGAAGAATGTTGTTATAGGGTTTGTATGTGGTTGACACTGAAGCTTAGAGGATATTAAACAAGCATGAGTGTTATCAGGTTTATATATACGGAGCAAGTTTCTAAATCCTTTCTTGATTTTAGGAGTAAAGACACATTTCGTAACGACTGCATGTAATGAAGAAGCATGTGTCCCTGGAGGCTGTCGCATATTTTGCATCATCTTGTTCACTTTCTGTTTGGTTCAGTCTTGTCTTTAATTTTTTCACTGGAGCCCTTCCTGTGGGACTGTTTTGTTTTGATATCTCTCCGGTCATTTGCAAGTTAAATGTTAGATAACGCAGCGGCCCAGCAAGAAAAACTCTGAACTGCAAATTCATGTACATAACGTCATGATTAAACTTTTTTTAACTTGTGTTGGCGGTGTATTCAAAATTTCTGATCCATTCAAAGTATTAAAATACACTGTTCATGACATTCTGACACACTCATATTTGCATTACAGTTTCTCTGCAGTGAAGTTTTCACAGTTAAGTCACAGTCAATGAATCAGTTAAACTATGAGGAAAATGTCTGTTGTTGTAACCACCAACAGCAGCACAGTAATTCAGTGAGTAAATAAGTTATGTTGGTTTAATAAGCAAATTAAGCTGTGAATTTACTGTTTTAAACTAAGAAGAGGCTGGTGGTAGCAAAAGTACTAAAACAGAAAGAGGACATGTAAACAGAAGGATGTCAAATTTTAACAGCCTTTACGTTCATGTAGGGATAGGTTTTGTACAGGTGAAGATTGAACTACTCCATTGTCACTAGGATCTAGTGACACTATTTGAAGCCACCGTCAGCATCAGGAGGAACCAATAAACCCTCTGCTAAAAACATGTTTATAAGGTAACATTATATCAGACATGAACCATTCAGATTTTTACATCACAAGGAAACTTCCCCAGCAACCAGTTGTAAAGATATATATTTAAATAATAAATGGCCAACTGGTCCAAAGGACTGAGCCACAGTGAAACATGGGATCATTGTGTTAGTGGGTGAATGTTATCAAGAGATTATTTAAATAATGTGGCTAACATAAGCAGAGCTAGCACAACAATCTTCCAACCTTCCCATTAGGGTATTTAGGTAATTATCTTCATAACTGTGCCGGTTACACATTAAGCGGTTTTATGTAGGAGATGCCATCAGTTGTCTGTGCTTGTTTACATCAGGGTAGTTCAGCATCATGGGTACATGACACCTGCCATTAAACAGAAGTGCAGCCCACATAGCCATGCTACATCTTAAACACATTATATAACAGGCCTTATAGGCTTACTGTTATAAAAACATGAATTCTCTGTCACACTGACCGAAAACGTTAGGTAGTATCATTTAGCCAAGAGAAAATGAGCTGTATTCTGTCCCCAGTTATTGACAAAGCATGATGGGACAAGAGGACACATCGCTATACAAGTGGAGTGCAGTGAGACAAAGGCCAGAAGCATCATTATACATGGCAGTACAGTCAACGATACAGAAGTTAGTTCTTCTCTCCCTCAGTCAACATTTAGGTTGCATTACCGATCCCCCCCTGCAGACCTGGAGTGCTTTGGTTTTCAAGCATCATTGAAACCCTTTTTTCCTATTTAGTGGTTTTTATTTAAGCGTGTTTGGTGTCACAGCAGCTGCTTCAGCTTTTTGGAGCAGGTTTTATCATTGGCTGCAGTGTCTCCTAATGATAACTGGTTGGTTGGGTAGTTACAGATCCAGCGCCTTTGTCAGCCCTTGTACATGATGTTTTGCCTGTGGTGTTAAAGTGTCGGCAAAATTAAATCCTTTTTAAAAAAAAATATTTTTATGAGGGCATGCTCTTGCTGGGTTTCAGTCCTATTACCACTGTCCTCTGCAGATTTAGCAGCAGACAATCATAGCTGAGTACATAATGTTAAACATTATATGAAACACAAAGTTGTGGATGCATGAGTTGATGTAGTGTGGAGTGTTGTCAGGTAAATCAGACAAGGACAAAAGGTGTGTATGTCATGTATTGGCTGGGATTAGTCCTGGTGGGAGAAACAGAGGGTGACCACACCTCTGGGCTTGGGCTTTTATCTCCTCAAAGCACCAACCCCAGGTGATCAGCATCTCTGATCAAAAGTGAGACAAAGAGGGGCTGGACAAATCTGTTGAGGAGAGATAGACGAGAGGCCATAAAGTTCCTTTTAGACTGTTTTTAACTAAACAACTTGACTTACGCTGAAATTATAAAATACACAATATAAACCATGTTCGCTGTTACTGGTTCAACTTTGTTGATTAAGAAATAAACTATATTCGTGTAACTAATGTTGTGGCCATGCTCTCTGTTTCTCCATTGTACTGACTTTGATGAGACTGCATTTTGTAAACAGACGCTTCAATGACGAAGGTGGACAATCATGCTTCAGCCTGGTTCATATAGGAGTCGCGTGACCACAGTGGCACTGTGGAGGGGGGGCACCCTAACTGTTATACTGTATCAAAGTTATACATACATCACGTGTATTGAAAGAAAGGAGTAAAGACCTGCTGCCCAACACACTTTTTTTTGTTGTTGTCGCCTCTTAAAGGCTTCCTGCTCCACAAACTTCCTTCCCTCTGATTGGCCAGGCCTCTGGAAACCTGTCAGGGGAGGAGCTTGGGGCAGACCTTAGTGTTTGAGGTCCACCTATTAAATGTGTCATGAACCAGCCAGGAGATCTTTATGTGATGACCACATGATTTCAGCAAGTCTGGTGACAATCTTGTGACGATCCTGTGAAGGTCTTGTGCTAATTTGTAGGACAGTTGGAGCAGTTTACAGAAAGAATCAGAGATTTCTACAACATGTGAAAATGTTTCTTTATACCCATGTATAAACTATAAGCACAAGCCCTCTTTAAATAAGTACATTGTGGTCTCAAATTTTACAGGCAAAAAAAATGTCCATGCAATGAAAAATGGAAGAATGGCAAGCTCTTCCTTCTGTTTATAAAAGTGAAAAATATGCAGTTAAGTCTTCAGCCTTCATTGTCTTATCTTTTTTGAAGCTACAAAGCGAAGTGTTTTTTTTTGTGAGTTAGACCCTGAGTCTAAGTCTCTCCTCTCCTGTCTCAGCTGCAGAGATGGCCTTCTGTGATCAGCAGGCCGAGATGACGGAGTATAAGAAGATTAAGATCAGGCGGGACATGGAGATGGGCGTGGTCATGTCAGTGTTTCGACAAAAGTTGGAGCGGCTCACTGTGCAGGTCATCATGGAGACTCGGCAGGTGGCATGGACACGCACTGCAGACAAGACTGATGGTGTCTGTGAGTATACAGAAATCATGGTCGACCTTCACATTATTATATTCTTAGGAAACAATTAGAGCAGGGGGGTTTATGAAATCCTGTACTCTTTATACAAAGAAATTGTTCAACCTTAACTGAATATCAGGAATAAAGTAGCCTCAGGCTTTAAAAATGTACATGTAGAAGTCAATTAAACTTTAAGTTCTTTTTATGGTCACCAAAGAAAATCTCTACTGGTACTGAAAAAAAGTCCACCTGCTACGTCCATACGTCCATCAGAAACTGATCTTGTGCACCACATGATCTCTAATACCACAAGACATTTATAATTACAGGTTTGTGTTGTAAGTTGAAGTTTACAAACTTGATGGTCCCACTAAAAATAAAGAAGATGATAAAGATGGATTTTTGTATGACTCGATTCGGCCTTAGTGTATAGTTAAAGAAAAACTCTACTTCCCCAAACATCTACTTGAGGCTATACCTTACCACACCTGCTCATGGAGTAAACATCCTAATTTACAAACCCCAGTTCCACTGAAGTTGGGCCGTTGCGTAAAAATGTAAATAAAAAACAGAATATAATGTCATGAAACCATGTTCAACATAAATTCAATTGAACAGTACAAAGACAAGATACTCATTGTTCAAACTGAAAAACTTTATTGTTTTATGCCTGCAACAAGCTCCGAAAAAGCTGGGACAGGGGCAACAAATGATTCAGAAAGCTGAAGAATGCTCAAAAAACACCTGTTTGGAACATTCCACAGGTGAACAGGTTCATTGGAAACAGGTGAGTGTCATGATTGGGTATAAAAGGAGCATCCCAAAAAGGCTTGGTCCTTCACAAGTAAAGATTGGGCCAGGTTTACCTCTTTGTGAGCAGCTGCGTGAGCAAGTAGTCCAACAGTTTAAGAACAGCAAGATCAACAGGATTTGCGAATCATTGTATTTTGCTTTTTTTATGTTTTACACTACGTTCCAATTTCAGTGGAATTGAGGTATGGCCTGTGAAAAATTTGCCAAATTCCCTCTGCCAATGCCAAAGAGCTTTTTCTGATGATGTCTCTCATTGTTTGGTTGATTTGGTAGTTTAAGTCTGAAGAAACAAGGTGTATCTGGAACTTAACAATTTATTCATTTCACAAACATGGGAATGTTGATCAACCACACGCAGCCACAACAGCCTTGACACAAGTCAGCTAACACGGCTGTGTTGGTCACTCTGACTCCTGACATCCAGTGTTTGCAGGATCTTGGCCTTCGCTTTGGAGATTGTGCTAAGGCTCACTCCAAACAAAGTTGTGACTTGTTTTTTTGGGACACCAGCTTGAAGTTGCCCTATCACAGGGGTCCTATTCAGAGAAGTCAAACACTTATTGACCACTGTAGCTCAAAGCATGAGTTGATAGCAGCAGCAGGCTACGCTGTTTGGCATTGGCAGAGACTTGGCAAATTTTTCATGGACCATACCCACACACTCAGCTCTGTTGCTCATCCTACAAATGCATGTTCCTTGTAAATGTGGCTCCATTTGAAAGAAGAATAAACAGACTTTACAAAGAGATAAGATCTATGCCAAATATAATTGTTGAAATGAACTTTTCAAGCAAACACAAACTTCCTTACATTGGTGTGGCTGATCACTGAAGTATATTTGAGCTTTTTCTATGATGCCAGTGACAGAGATAGTATTAGTGCCCCATGATGTCTCACTTACTGATGTTTCTCTGTTATGGGTCATGACAGCACCACAGAGCTGATATCACACAGACATCACGCCTTTTACTAACAGAAGGAGAGAACTTAAGGCTGGGTGAAAGAGAGCTGTGCTTGTGTTTGAGTGTGTGTGTAAAGCCCCTGTCGTTTTGTGTTGTGCCCTCTGTCCGTTACTCCCTGGTCCAAAAACAGCTCTGAAAAAGTAACAGGGTGACAGGAGGCTCAGAGATGTAAAAGGCTCATGTGACGTACGTTCACATGAGCACTACAAAGAGACACAGTGATGACATTTTTGACCCACAGATAAACTTCCCTTTTCATTTCTTTCATTCAAATTTGTGTGGTGGTGGTTCTGAAATACACAGAGAGGATTCAGAGGAAAATTCATCTGAACTCATCCTGCTCATGACTTCGCATTGTCACCAAGGTTTTGTTTGCAGTTGTAAAGTGTCTGTACCAGTGTACACTGTACGTGAAATGTGTTGAGGTATTTTGGTTAGTTCGAGCACAAAGTGTGAATATCATCTTGCTCTGTGAGCAGTATCTGAAACCTTGTTTAAAAAAGTGTGAAAAAAACTACAGATGTCTGAGTTGATGGCTTACAAGCAGCCTTCAAACATGTGTCTTCTGTTTCAGTGGACCTGTTGGAAATCAGAGAGATTCGCCCAGGAAGGAATTCCAAAGACTTTGAACGCTTTAAAGATGGCAAGGACAAGCACGAAGAAAACAGCTGCTTCACAATCTTCTACGGCTCACAGTTTGTCCTCAACACCTTGAGTCTGGGAGGTGAGGTGTCAAACTGTGTGCTCTGATCAGATAAACTTAGATATCTGTACTGAAAGACCCTGAGAGGACTTTATTAGTGATCTCGAAATAGTCTTGCTCTTACATCTGACCGTAATCCATAATTAAGAATGAGATTATCAACACCAAAATGTTTTGTCTCTAAATGCTTTTTCTCCGTATCTGTTCTGTTTGGATTTTCCCACAAGAACATAAACTAATTTACATCACCTAAACCTGAAGTCCCTTAGGTGACACTATGGAAGCCACATAGCTTTGCATGAAGAAGCAAAGTGTGTTCTTTTTCTATCCTGAAAATGATACACTGTATTTGTTTTGTAGTGGTGTTGGAAACTGGAGCTGGACAGTTTGACAGCAAAAGGAGGTCAGAGCAGAAAAAAGCTAAACAAGAGAGTGATAGAGCACAGGCTAAAACACAGGCTAAGCTAGGGCTGAGCGATTAGTCAGTAATGATAAATTTCAGATCAATTACGATGATCAGCTGGCAGAGGTTGACCTTTTCTTGCTCCTCTTCTGTTTGTAAGTTGCAAGAGAAGTAAACATAACGACCAGATGTGGAGCTAAACGTTGGACTGAGAGCAGCAATGTCATTTAGATAACGAAAATACTTACATTTTAAGGAGTCTTCATTATTGTCAAGGGGTCAATTTGTTTGTTTTGGGTCTTGCACACCTGCAACAGTTTTTGCTTTTTTATTTTCTTTGTTTGTTGATAAAATGTTGAACTAATCTCTGGTTCCTTTCGCTGTCATTACAGATGCTCAAAAATGGGGCGTTTAAAAATAATTTAAAAAAAAATTGTGATATTAAATCAAAATCTGATGATATGAAAAATTATAGCATGATCATTATTTTTGCCTTATCACCAACCCTTTGGCTAAGCCATTTGTGAAAATGTTTATTCCTGCTGTGGTCTGTTTAAACCCGAGAGTCTATGAATCCGTACCTACAAATACACACATTACTTTTTTTGCTTTGCATCTTGGGAAAAGTTGTCTTGAACAAAGATAAGTAGTGTCAAAGAAAACATCTTCTCTCCATTCAGCTGCTTCAACACAAACACATACGTTTGTGACAGTCATGTCCTTATGATACTGGGTGCTAGTGCTCATGGGAAATGGTGTCTCCATCCCAGAAAAACACCAATGATTCAGACAAAGGTGTCACTGCAGATGTTAAGTCCTTACAGAGCCTTTCAGTGCAACAAGATAAGTAAAACTGAGGATTTAATGTTCTTGTTCTGTTTTGTTCTTTGAAGTTTGTTGGATTTAAATGCATACAGTGGTCAAGTTTTGATCCTGGACTGCACATTTTTTGTTAAAACCCCACTCACCATCCTTCAGAGCTTAACATTTGTTGTACAATAAGATGATTTGTTGTTTGTTTTCAGCTGATTCTGTAGAAGAGGCAGAAAAATGGCTGATCGGACTTGAACTGCTCAGAGAAGAAACACTGGCAGCCCCCACTCCAGTTCTTGTTGAGAGGTGCTCACACACACACACACACACACACACACACACACACTCTCCGCACACACACACACACAAACACACAGTATTGTTTTTTCTTTTGTAATAAGTAATGACAGATGAGAGTTTTAGATTCTCTTGTAGAAATATTACAGGGTGAGACAAACATTTTTTAGTTTAATCTTCATTGTTCAGCTTTGTTGGGTTTTTTTTACTTGTTATATGCATAGTTTCTGGTGTCGAAATAATTTATTGAGTTTTTATCAGAAAAAGCAGGATAAAGATCAGACCAAAGTTTGCAGTTACCCTGGATCCCAACTTTCCAGAAAGCCAACCCCTGCTCACGGCTCCACTCAAGACTTTCATGCTTCAAACTTTTCATGTCATAGGAACAAAGCAGCCTAAAATAGATGAGGAAAACCACGAAAACAAAAGGGTCTGCACGTCCAGCTATATACATGACTCACATCTCTACTGCAGTCATCATCCTGTACAAAAGTATAAGCATACAGAGGCACATCAATTATTTTCCGATTTAATCCACCTACGTCTTTAAAAAAGTATTTGAGCACACACTTTTGTGACGTCAAAGGGCACTGACACTCATCTCTTTCTTTGTCTCTTTGTGTTCTTCCCTCCAGTTGGCTGAGGAAGCAGATGTATTCTGTCAATCAGACAAAAACAAACAGGTATGATCAAGTTAGTTCGTCACACACTTTGTTTTTTAATCAGAAAACCAATGTGTTGTGTTTTCTTCTTCATGATTTAATAAAATAAAGTTTTGAGGTATGTTAAAGTTCAATTTCTATTCATAAGCAGAAACTTTAATTAAATTAGCGAAAGTTAGTACAACTTTTTCTAAAATTGTTAAAAATAAAAAGGTATTTTATATTTTATTCATGGTAAAAATCCACACAGGAATGTTCAACCTTTGTGTTTCTATCCCAGCATCTCCATGAAGGAGCTGAAAGCGCTGCTTCCTCTGCTCAACTACAGGAACCCAGGCACCAGAGTCCTCAAAGACAAGTTCCAGGTACGTCTCTCTGTGCTCGTCCTGACCGTATCATATCAAGTGGAACCAATTTTTGAAATAGTCATTCGAATCCTTTTTTTAAATTTGGATACCACTTCCTATAAAACCCTCAAAACAACATTTTATACTTTTTCACAAACAAACACAAGAACACAACCTGAAAGGGTGAGACCAAACACACAGTGGTCTATACCTGAGGTCCCCAAACTTTTCAGTCCACACCTCCCAAAATAGTGGTGCCAGGAACCAGTGAGTCCCTGCGTTAGGGAATTAAAACACTAACCCAAAAAGGCAAAATAGCAAAAAATGGTCAATGATACTTGATTCAGCTGATCATTGGGAAATAAGACGACCCATGAGCACATGTTGTTGGGTTCAATGGTTCATCAATCTGCAACCACTGATACTGTCATTTTGCTGCATCAATCATCTTTGGGATCTTGTGGCAACAAAGTTCACTCACCAGGTTTCTAGAAATAAGAATAATATCCTCATACAAGTGACTCAACAAGTCAGTTGTTTACTCTTTACAAACAGTTTAAGCATTAACTGTAATATCTGAAATAGGGACATCTTTCAAGACCTACTAGGTGAATGTGGCTCGTATTCATTCCAATAACACGTTTTGACTATAAATATATCTTAAACTTTTGCTCATATTGCAGTTTTTGCAGTTTTTGCAGTGGTGGAGCATCTTCCAACCTATTCATTAAATTATCAACAGATCAAAACACAACTGGGTGCAGAAGGGTCACGACAGAGAAGTCAAGTCTCTGAGAAATTGAGATAGCGAAAGGATCAGCACTCTGTAAGAATGTGGAAGTAAACACTTCAGCAGTTTCAAAATAATGTTACTCAGAAATAAACTCAAAATATTTGGGGATTTCATCATCCTTAATTCAGAGAATCAGAGGAAATCTTTGTACAAAAGGAATTATGTCAAAAGCTGATGGATAGTCGTGACCTTTGAGCCCTTTGATTGCAGCACTACAACTTAAAATAGATGTGAATCTGCTGAATCCTTTAAAAACCCTGAGCTCTTTAGGTATTAAATGATGTGACTTTGACAGTGATTTAATGCTAGAGGCTGCAAGGAGCTTAACTGGTGTGACTAGCGTGTCTGCGTGTAGCTACCTGAATAGCTTTTAGAATTTTCATTGAACAATTTTGAGGTTGCAGCAACTCCAAGTTCACTAAAGAGACCAACTACCTGGTTTTCATGTGAGCATGATGTTATTCAGCATTAACCCATACACTCTTTCTGCGTCAACAAAGATAAAACATAAAAAAGATAAATAAATATTCATATTCATGCTAATAGTTGAGGTGAAACAGCTAAATGATATTAATCTGGTGTAAATCTGATCTAAAAGAAATGATTAAGAGCTTCAGATGATGAAAACCCATCGAGAAAATTTTAAAGACTGTAAGGATATGAAACAGCATTTCTGTTGATACTCAGTGTTATGACTTTCTCCTTTTCTCAGGAAATTGGAGCAAAAAAGGACAAACTGGACTTTGAGCAGTTCCATAAACTGTATAACCACATTATGTTTGAACAGAACGAGGTGGGTCTGACTCTTCCAAGTTAAGATAAGCTGTTTGTTTTACTGTTCTGCATTGTTTTTAACTAATTAATTCAATTAATTTCTGAAACCCAGATTCTGGATGAGTTCAAAAAGGAATCCTGTTCTTTTATTCTGGGGTGAGCTCTTCATTAATGTGCTTTGATTTCTGCTTTGTGAGCTGCATGTGAAATGAGCTTTTTTTAATTCATTTTTGCTCTTATTTGTTGTACAGTAACACAGATAAACCAGACGCCTCAGCAGTTTTGCTCCATGACTTCCAAAGATTCCTCTTGTATCAGCAAAAAGTAAGAAAAAACGAAACACAATTAGTTCACGTTTACAAGGTTTAATCCAAACACACTCTTATCAAGAATTAGACTTTGGAAATCCACCACAGCATTTCTCCTCGTCAGACACTGTCACTGTAAAAGCTATCGTTAAGCATATTCACCATGATTTCAGTGATTTCAACATGAGCTGGAGGAGGTTGTGGCTCAGTGGTAGAGTTGATCATCTTATGCAATAAGTTTGGGGTTCAATCCCTGCTCCTGCAGTCAGAGTCAGAGTGATTTTTTTCATCTCAGGAAACTTTCTTTAGTCCATCTCGTATCCTGACCTCAATGGGTCATTTACCTGATTAAATAAATGTTAAAGAAACAAAAAAACAGCAGATGCTGAAGTAAAGTGCAAACAACTGTGGCTACATGTGCCAATTTCATGATGATATAATTGTGCCTTTTGTTCTTCTGGTTATTTGTCACACTATGCCGTCCTTTGCTGAATGACTGATAATAAAAAACAAACTGAAAAAAAAGCAGGTACCAAAGGTGAACACTGCAGGTGTTTCGACATAATCTTTTTTAAACATGTTGGTCAAAGCTGCAGAGCTGAGTTAAATAGTTCCTAAATAACCTGACTCTCTAATTGATCACCTTGCTGTGTGAAACACTGTAATCTGATTGGTTAGACATTCAAGGGCAACACTTGCTCCTGTCATATCACATAAACCTAAAGAGAAGAGTGCAGCAACACATTATTAAAGTGGAAGATGATTCATCTGTTTTTATCTGGAGAGCACTGAAATTCAGATTGGTATTTCATGGCCGATTAGTCAATGTCTCAAGAGAGAAGACGAGAGACTCTGAGGGATGTTAGAAGCGATGAGCAGATGTGTCAAAGAGATGTTGACCGATCAGGAAAACGAACACTGAGCAACCAGACACCACAACACTGAGAGACCGGACTGATTCAGAGAAAAGGAAATACCAACAGAGCAGTCACAGGAAGAGGACCTCACACAGGTGCTGCTGTTTTTGTCCCCATCTGAGAAGAAGGTCAGCACATGAATAAATTCATGCTGAGACTTTAACCTCTCGAGACCTGGCGTCCACGTGTGTGGACATTTCATTTCTGCCCCTCAGACCCATGAAATGTCATCTTTTTAAACTTTAGCCACGTTTAGAGACACTTCCCATGTCATCTTTTGGTGATGTCATAACTCTGCACCCATTTCAGTGAGGAAAAAAAGTGTAGTTATGAACAATAAAACTAATAACTAAAAACAAATAGCTAACCGATAACTCTAAAATCATAAATTCCTGTACAAAGGCCAAGTTTAGATTTTAAACTACTCAGGTGTTACTTTTCCCAAAAGCAAGGAGAAATAAAAAATCCACACTAGACAAACACCCGGTTCTTCAGAGGTGAATTTTTTATATATGGGGTGAGGGTGGGGGGGTCCGCTTCCCTATATATTAAACATTGATATAAAGACACAATGTTGGATTTTATTCTTAAGTGAGAAGATTTTCAAACTGCTTCTTAATCATATGCAGTAGAGATCCCCGAATCCGTCTTTTGACTGATCAAAACATCTTGTTCTTGAAATCGCTGAAATGATGAGGTTACGCTTAATAATCTCCTGGTTTGTATATCTGAGCCAATCAGTGGTTTACCTTATGATGGAAGTCTGCAGGTCTTTTTTTGACGGGAGGTTCGATGTATATCGCCCTTCATGCGCCCACTCCCAACTTTATCTACACTTCAAAACAACACAGGCTGCAGGCCCTGTGATTGGTCTGCTGAGCAGGATCGTGCTGCCTCTGACTATAACATTTCAGACATTAACACGTAGGTGTTGTCATTTCTGTCCTTCCTTGTAATGATAAGCATTATGTTGTCCACCACTGGGTAAGGAAGGACAACGCAGGAGACATATTGGAGGGGTGGGCCTTAAACACAAAGGTTTGCCGGTGACTCCTGGTGGCAACTGAGTAAGCTTCTACAGGGGTACCCACTCTTCAGTGTTTTTAAATTTGCTCTGCCTTCCCCTCAGGAGCCCTGGGCCGGTGAGCTCAACCGGGTCAGAGATGTGATGACCACCTTCATTGATGACACCATGAGAAAAACAAACGATCCTGAGTTCACTGTTAGCGAGGTACTCTGTCTACCTGCAGCTGCTCTGTGTGTGTGTGTGTGTGTGTGTGTGTGTGTGTGTGTGTGTGTAATAATGACAGATTATGCAAGGACTGAACAGCCTGATGCAAACTTCTTCATGTAAAACCGCTCTGTCGTCATACTGAGCCTCTCCGCTGTGTTATACACGTAACACTGAGCTGACTGTGGCAGCAAACAGGTCACAGGAAGTTACCTCATTTCAGATTTCAGAAGA